>SJYV01018926.1:206331-229673 GCA_006410875.1 Neotragus pygmaeus
AACAGCATCAGACTTTATTTTTGGGGGCTCCAAAATCACTGCAGATGGTGATTGCAGCCATGAAATTAAAAGAGGCTTACTCTTTGGAAGGAAAGCTATGACCAACCTGGATAGCATATTCAGAGGCAGAGACATTACTTTGCCAACAAAGGTCCATCTAGTCAAGGCTATGGTTTTTCCAGTGGTCATGTATGGATGTGAGAGTTGCACTGTGAAGAAAGCTGAGCGCCGAAGAATTGATGCTTTTGAACTGTGGTGTTGGAGAAGACTCTTGAGAGTCCCTTGGACTGCAAGGAGATCCAACCAGTCCATTCTGAAGGAGATCGGTCCTGGGTGTTCTTTGGAAGAACTGGTGCTAAATCTGAAACTCCAGTACTTTGGCCACCTCGTGCGAAGAGTTGACTCATTGGAAAAGACTCTGATGCTGGGAGGGACTGGGGGCAGGAGGAGAAAGGGATGACAGAGGATGAGATGCCTGGATGGCATCACCGACTCGATGGACGGAGTTTGGGTGAACTCCGGGAGTTGGCGATGAACAGGGAGGCCTGGCATGCTGCAGTTTATGGGGTGTCAAAGAGTCGGACATGACTGAGTGACTGAACTGAACTGAACTGAGCCGTTATTCTTATGATGTTCATTTTTTTATTCTGCTTAAAAAAAATCCTATTAAGATACTTTTCACGGGCTCCTTAAAGTCTTATGGGCTCTAACACTTGGTGACCTATGCCTGATGGTTACTTTGGCTTTGTTAAGCAAACGAAATCCTCTGGTGATAAAGCAGACAGTTGATTGATTGTCACTAGGACAGGCGAGAAGCCCCCTCAGTTATTTTCTTACGTGGCCCGTTTTTGGTGGTTTTAATAGCTCCCTAATGTGTTACGATTGTGTATTATAGTCCCTGGTAATGGAAAAAAATATATTTTAAAAACTAGATTTGTGAACTTAAGAGGCATATATGTGTGTATATATGTGTGTGTTCTTTAAGTTATATGTAGAGTCTAGGTTGGTCATAGCTTTTGAGGAAAAAACAGCTAGACACTGTATTAAAAAGCAGAGACAGTACTTTGTCAGCAAAGTCCATCTAGTCAAAGCTATCATTTTTCCAGTAGTCATGTATGGAATGGATGTGAGAGTTGGACCTCTCACAGAGGTCCAAGAAAGCTGAGCACTGACGAATTGATACTTTTGAACTATGGTGTTGGAGAAGACTCTTGAGAGTCCCTTGAACTGCAAGGAGTTCAAACCAGTGCATTCTAAAGGAAATCAGTCAGAATATTCATTGGAGGGACTGATGCTGAAGCTGAAACTCCAATCTTTTGGCTACCTGATGTGAAGAGTGGACTCATTGGAAAAGACCCTGATGCTGGGAAAGATTGAAGGCAGGAGGAGAAGGGGATGACAGAGGATGAGATGGTTGGATGGCATCACCAACTCGATGGAGGTGAGTTTGAACAAGCTCTGGGAGTTGGTGATGAACAGAGAAGCCTGGCGTGCTGCAGTCTGTGGGGTCACAAAGAGTCGGACGTGGCTGAACTGATTGTGTGTTTGTGTGTTAGTGTTAGTTGCTCACTTGTGTCCAACTCTTTGTGACCCCATTGACTGTAGCCCTCCCGGCTGCTCTGTCCATGGAATTTTCTAAGCAAGAATACTGGAGTGGGTTGCCATATCCTTTTCCAGGGAATCTTCCTGACCCAGCGATCGAACCTGGGTCTCCTGTGTTGTAGACGGATTCTTTACCATCTGAGCCACCAGGGAAGATCATATATTTGAAAGCAAAAATCATGAGATATTTATTATATCAAAAATCTGGTCCTCAAGCTACTTCACTAATATGCACAGTTCCCCATTATGTGTCTGTGTACAGCAGTGACTTTTAGTGCCAGTGGGATGGTGACTTTGCCCCACTGGGAACATTTGGCAATTTCTGGAGATGTTTTCTGGTTGTTACCACTGGGGGTGCTGCTGGTGGCTGATAGGTTGAGGCTGTAGGGTGTGGTATGTATGCCCAGTCGTGTTCGACTCTTTGCGACCCCGTGGACTGTAGCCCACCAGGCTCCTCTGTCCATGGGATTTCCAGGCAAGAATACTCGCATGGGTTGCCATTTCCTCCTCCAGGGGATCTTCCCAACCCAGGGACTGAACCCAAACCTCCTGTGTCTCCTGCATTGGCAGGTGGATTCTTTACCTCTGAGCCACCTGGGAAGCCGTGGTTGAGGGAGAGATGCTGCTAAGCACGCAGTGCATGGGACGGCCATTGCAACCAAGAATGCCCCAACCCCAGATATCAACAGGGCTGCAGTTGGGAAACACTCACGTAGAAGAATCCTTCATAAAACCTGGTTCCGACAACTGAATAATTCATTTGCTTTATTTCCCCATGTTTCCTTTAAAAGCCACAATTCAGATGCAGGACTGTGTTGCAGCCCTGGACACAGGCACTTCCTTTTCTGGCTTTAATAAGACTGAGAAAAAGCCATTTAGACGGCTGAGCTGTAGAACCCCCAGAGTTTGGGTCTGTGCCTCCCTGTCACAAGGGTTCCAGTGAGAGACATAAATCTTTCTACCATGATACATGGTCTAGTATCATTTATGTCATTCCCCCAAATACAGGTTTTTTTGTTTTTGTTTTTTTCTTTCTGTGCTGATCCTAGCTGGAATATAACCAGTTGTTGTCTGGGTGGGGAGGGGGATGCTGAATCATTTATTCATGCTTTTTATTACCTCTTGGCTTGAATATCACCCTTCATTGTTCACAAGCCGCTCAGCTTGTTTACTTTTTATAAATTACATGTAATCAGTCCCCTTGCAGGTCTGGCTACTGTAATTGGCAGCAGGCACGGAGCAGGGCTGACGAGCCTGCATTTGTGCTGATGTCTCAGTTAGTCCAATCTCCACACTTCCTTGCTGCTTCCATCTGTATTTCAAAAGGAAGGTGATCAGAACTACCACACTGCTCTGTCTTCTCGGCTGGCTGCTCTGATGGCACTTGTTTATATAGTCCCGTAGAGTCCCTGTGTCCTTTGGTGCAGGAAGAATCAAGGGTTTGGGGGCAGTGGTCCTCACGCTTTCATGTGCAGACCAATCACCTGGGTGACTTCTGAAATAAAAATTCTGCAGCCCTAACCCTCTTTTGAAACTTTTCGTAAATCTTGGTAGAGGCCCAGAAAACTGCATTTTCTGATTCAAATCCCTGCTGATTCTGATGTAGGTGGTCTTTTAACTTACACCCAGAGAAATGCTGAGTTAGCATGGAGAAAAAAGTGCGAGAAGAAAGAAAATCCCATGGAAGTAAATGTGAATAGAGAGTGGGATAGACGGGCAAGAATCAAAACTCAGAAAGGAACTTCTACCTGTTTTCTGTGAGATGAGGGCAATATGCTTGATGCTTTTTTAAAATGTGTTTAAACAAGTTAAATAATAAAAGAAAAAAATATGTGCTTAGTGTTTTCCTGCCGTGATTTTGATCAAACTCTTCTCCATGACAAAAGTGAAAGGGAATTTTTGGAAAGGTTAGAATATGAGAAGGTATCTAACCATCGCCAAGAAACTCAAAGATATTACGAAATCAAGGAAGCTATTGTGTAGGTATCGATTTGAAAAAGAATGTACATTCCTGAATTGAGTTTTCTGAATGGCTTAGAGACTAAGAGGAGAGGTGACAGAGGATTAACTCCTTGCCGGAAGTTCTGGTTTTTCTGGTTATTGGATCTGAAAGCATATTATTAATATACAGTCCAGATTTTCTGGGATAGTTCTGATTTCAGATATTTTTTCCCATTGTCGTTATAGTACATATCTGTTTGCCCTAATTTTTGATTAGTTGAGACATGGTTGGTTTGTAAAAGGGCCTTAAAATAGTTCTGCTTGACTACAGTTCTGTTTTCAAATTTCTGTCTGTCTCTCTCTCTCTCCCTGTGTGTAATGTATATATTCTGTTTCTTTGAACCTAAACTTGACAATCATCAGCTTTTGTTAAATCCTTTCTGCCTCTGCTCTAACCATCTCTTCATCAAGGTGTTCTTCTTTGCGTTTACTTTACCCTAACCAGTTCTATGTCAGAGTGCGCTTGTTTCCACTGTGGGAACCCAGAGTGGACTGCAGTCTTTTCACCACCCTGAGCTGGCTGACCTTTCCCCCTTCCTTTCTTTCCCCTCAGCCTCCTCACTCTCTTCCTTCCCTTCCTTTCCTTACTCAGGAACCCTTCAGTCTCTTAGATACTCTGTCCATCTGCCCACAAGATCTTAGAGAATCTTCCCATCTGCTTTGTAAGTGTTTAGTATCATTATTGTTATTAAATGAAGTGTGTACCACACCCTTTCATTGCAATGAGAGTTCAAGTTCAAGTACGTTGAGTTAGTAGATCACTTTGTTCCCGAAGTGAACAGAAGGACTGTGGCTGGCTGGTGGTGGGGTCCTGGAACTGGCTTCTACCAAGAAAAGCTAGACTGCTGTGACGGCTGCCTTGCGTGAAGAATTGAAGGCTGGGCTCCCGACTTGTTCTTTTTATTCCAGGTGACCTTACTGTCTTGCTTTTCTGAGTTTTGAATCCATATACTTGGAAGACCTCTTTTCTTAGGAGTCTCTTGATATTTCTAGTTATTTTTTCTAGAATTTATTCTAACCCATATGTTGTTTAACATAGTGGTAGATGTTTCCAATGAATATTTAAATTTGCTGAAAACAAGTATAAATGCTCTTAGGGAGAACCACAACATTAAGTAGTCATCCAAGTGCAGTGTAAAAAACCTACATAGCTTATAAATTTTCAATGGGAGTCTTTTAACTTAAAAATTTCTGGTTTGGGTTCAGCATATAGGAAAAAAAGTTATAAAGTATTTATTAAAAAGTTATGAAATGTTAGCAGAAGTTGTAAAATATTAGGTAAGTAGAGGCATTGCCCTTTGCTTAAGTTACTAAAGGGAGATGTCTTTTTCAGAATTAAATAAGACATTATTAAACTGAATATACATATTTGACTTCTAATGATTTTATATTTGAATAGAAAATGCTTAACTTAAAATTCATAGGATGTTGGTACTTTGTCTCTGTGTTTTAAGATATGATTTTTATTTAGTGCTCAGTTCATTTCAGTCACTCAGGTATATTTAAAAGTTTAGTGTCTCCTTACTGATTTTAGTGATTCGTTTTTGAACAACTAAAAGATAAATCTTTTATGATAGGTTTTATGTACACTAAATATTTTAGCAAGTGTGACTTTTATTCCTAAGCTAGAGAAATGGTTGTATGTTGAGAAACCCATGTTCTTATTAACTAAGGGATGTTGGAACATGGATATGGAAGTATTTTTAATGTTTCAGAAAAAGCTCTAGACTTGCAAACATTCTTGTTTGTAGAGAGTCTGTTGTGTTTCTAAACCGTAGTTTTCCAAAGCAGAACAAAGTTTCATAACTTTGAGATCTTTATTGAAATACTTAAGAAGAAAAGGACTCACGGATGGGAACTTTAAGAAAAGTAGTGAAAGGAGAAAAACCTAACTACTCATCTCATTCTCGGTGAGAAAAATGAGGACCTAGGGAATTGAGGCCAAAGAAATAGCCCAGGTTGAAGGCCAGTTGGTTTCAGCAGGCAGAGAAAGTCATGGACACAGACTTCCTGACAGCCAGCCCAGGGCCAACCCCAAGCAGCCACATCTGCATCTTCAGTGCGTTATTGTCCTTTCCAAAATTCGAGCGTTTTAGCTGCCCTGGAGAGCTGTGACTATGATAGGTTCAGCCCTTACCTTTTTTTTTTTAAATTATTTTTAATTGTAAAAAAATCCCCACATGATATAAAATTTACCCTCTTACTAAATTTTAAGTGCACTGTGCAGTAATGCTAAGTGTATTGACGTGGTCGTGCCACCCCAGTCTCTCTTTGCTTCTCCGTCTTGTCTCTGGAGCCTTGAAAACATCTGAAGGGCCTTTAGACCGGCACCGTTTGGGAAGGCCTGCACCTCACCTGCGTTTGCTCCTTCCTCCGTCGTGTCCGACTCCTTGTGACCCCATGGACTGTAGTCTACCAGGCTCCACTGTCCATGGAATTTTTCAGGCAAGAATGCTGGCGTGTCTGCGTGCTAAGTCACTTCAGTCATGTCCAACTCTCTTCAGCCCTATGGACTGTAGCCATCAGGCTCCTCTGTCCAGGGGATTCTCCAAGCCAGAATACTGGAGTGGGTTGCCATTTCCTCCTCCAAGGGATCTTCCCGACCCAGGGATTTAACACACGTCTCCTGCATTGACAGATGGATTCTTTTACCACTGAGCCACTTGGGAAGCCCTCCTTCCTGGTAGTAGGAAGTTAATTGTGTGGAATTTGCTCACCTGATCCCCACAGATGATCCTACTTCATTGCCCATTGGAAATCCCACGCCCCTTTCTGCCCCAGAGGAAAAATTCCTTCCTGATTGTAGAGTCTGTGCTTAGTTTAATCTTGAGCATATGAGCGTGAGTCACCCTGGGTAAGTATGTAATCCCATTTATACCTTTCTTCCAACCTCCCTTTAATTTTTAACTTAAGATACTGGATCCTGATTTCCTGTGTAAGGCCTGGTGATTTGGGGACTAATATAGGGACCAGGCGATGTTGAGATTTTTTTGGAACTGGCACTTTCCATTCTGCTGACAGTGAAGCTGCCTAGCCTGTTTTAATATTCAGACTATGTGTGGAATGTCTGTGTGGATGAAGAAACAAGTTAAAGCTTTTTGGGAGGCAGGAAGAAGGGGGAATGAAACTTTTTAAGTAGTCTAATTTTGTGGGGAAATTTTTGAGATTTTTAGAATACAGGCTAACCAAAAATAAGTAGCTGTTTGGCTTTGTGATTTCTTTGAGTATACAAAGGAAATACTTGATGTTGGGCTAAAGAGCTAGTGTTGATTACGTTTATTACGTGATAAATTAACAAATTAGTAAATCTGCCTGTGATTTCCAGTTATTATCTTACCCAATGTGTGATCACTAATTCTGTTTCTTCATTTGTGGAATCAAACATATGTCACTGGGAAGTAGTTTTTAATTTCCTTTTTTTTAAATGAATTTTTACTGGAGTATAGGTGCTTTACAATATTGTGTTAGTTTCTGTGGTACAGAAAAGGGAATCAGCTATGTATACATATATCCTCTCTTGGTTTTGGATTTCGGAGAGTTGCTTTTAGAAGAATACTCGTAAAGCACCTTGGAATCTTTAAGGCACCTTAGAATCTTTAAGGTACTTTGACTATGGTACTGAAAGAATGTAAATCATTAATGCTTATATTTTTATACTCAAGAATATGGGAGTGGGAGTGAGTTGAACATTCAAAATATTCCTTTTGAAAGACAACATACATTTGAGCAAAGCCATTCTCTCTAAGTGCTTATTTTAAATTGGCAGTCACTTAGCCAACAGTCAGTAATCTCACTTAGCAAGTGTTTGGCACGCCTGTTTTAACCTGCACAGGTTCAGTTCACACAAAGAAAGGGAGGGTGGGGTGACGTGATGGGAGCACCCTGGTAGCCTCATTAACATATTTGGAATAACTATTTGAATATTTGCCAGCTGAGCTAGGCAACCTGGAGGCCTGCCAAGTGAGCCATGGGAATTTCTGGGAGGAGTGTGGAGATTGGAGGCTGTAAAATGTTTTTCTTTTTGGAGGGGAAACAGTTTAGAAGATGCTGTTTAGGATACTTCCTTTACCCTCTGAACAAAATAACTCTTTTTTTCCTCCCCTTCCAATTCTGCAAAAATTTCTCTTTCCACCACCTTTTTGCATTTTTTTTTGAAATAGTACCGTAGGACTTGTCTGACAGATAGCTTTTAGTAATCTCTCTGGGGTGAGTTTGAGTTCCTGCTCTGCCTGGGTTTTGTTTCTGCAGAATTAGTTCCGAAGCTCTTTGCGTGAGCCTCGCTGGGGCCACTCCTCTGCAGACATATCATGNCTTGTCAGTAAGAGCATGGAGTCCTAACCACTGGACTGCCAAGGAATTCCCAACTGAGTCTTCATAGCTTTTTTTTTTCCCAGTTGATTCCTAACAGCCTGTTAAAAAGAAAAAAAAATTGTAGATGATTGTAATCATGTAATTCATGAAGCCTGTCTCTTATACACATCTCTTGTCTGACAGATAGCTTTTAGTAATCTCTCTGGGGTGAGTTTGAGTTCCTGCTCTGCCTGGGTTTTGTTTCTGCAGAATTAGTTCCGAAGCTCTTTGCGTGAGCCTTGCTGGGGCCACTCCTCTGCAGACATATCATGTGGACACAAATGATGGGAACAGGACAGACAGGGTAGACTAGGGCGTCTGTGGAGTCAACTCCTACCCAGTAGATGCTCAGATCATAAAGATGGCAGCTTGGCTCAGCTCTGTGGAGCGGAGCAGCAGTCTTTATTTGCAAGGGTCTCTTCTGGGGGCCTGTATCACGCTTGGCTTTGCATTGATACCTGTCTGGCTACAACCACAACTGTGGGCTCTAGTTTAGTCAGGGGAGCAGTCAGTTGAAACCAGGGGTTCTCAGGTATTTGGATGTAGTACGTTTCGGGGCGAGATGAGGCAGTGCTCTGTTCTCTAGTTCTTATTTAGGAGAGCAGTATATTGGGCTCCCACCAAGACTTCCCTGGTGGCTCAGACGGTAAAGAATCTGCTTACAGTGCAGGAGATCCGGGTTCCATCCCTGTGTCAGGAAGATCCCCTGGAGGAGCGGATAGCTACCTGCTCCAGTATTTTCGCCTGGAAATTCCATGCACAGAGAGCCGGGCTGGCTACAATCCACAGAGGTCGCAGAGAGTCAGACGTGACTGAGGAACCATCGCTCGCTCACATACTGATGCTCAAGAGTATCCTCAGGGGAGTATCAAAACCACTAGACAGCTTTTTCAAAGACCATTTACGTTGATTTTTTTCCCCACATACTGCACTGAAGGGTGGGTAGGGGTGACAAAGAAAGGTGGCGTTTAAATCCGCAATCAGCTGAAGCTGTGGGTGCTTGCCACAGGGTGGTCATTTCCATACTTCAAGCCAGTTTGCTACCCTGCCTCCGCTGTGCTCTCAAGAGTGGAAAGATACAGCTTAATGACAGCAGGGCTCGCTCCTCCTGTGACAGGTTGCAATACCATGTTAAATGTACATTTAATAGGCTTGTCAGAAAAGGTTTTTTTTTTTTCTTCTGATTGGAACTTTTGTGTGTATGTGTGTATGTTTAGTCTCTTCAAAGGTAGTCCTTAAGACTGATTTTTAAAAAATATTTATTTATTCGGCAGCAGTGGGTCTTGGTCATGGCATGTGAACATTTATTTGCACCGTGTGGGATCTAGTTTCCTGACTAGTGACCAAACTCAGGCCCCCTGCATTTGGAGCGCAGAGTCTTAGCTACTAGACCACCAGGGAAGTCCAGACTGGTTTTTTAAAATCACAAATATGGAGTATCAAAACCAAGAAAGAACAAATTTGATCATAGCTATTAAAAAAAAAAAAAAACTAAAAAAATGCAAACTTAAAAAAGAGCTCTGGTACATTAAACTGAGCCCTAACTGTTTTACAGATATTATAATGAGCCTATAATTTACATGTTGTATGCCAATCATGTATGTGTATAAATACATATGCTGTCTAGACCACAGTTATTAGATTTCAGTCACCTTTTGTTGAACTTCACTGATTTCTTTGTAGTTTTTTCAGTGTTGCATATGATTTTTATATTCACACAATCACCATCTACTCTTAACTAATTATACAGATAAAACTTTGATTTTTTTTAAATATAATATTATTTTTGGCCATGCCACTTGGCATTCAGAATCTTAACCCCAGCTCTTGTCAGTAAGAGCATGGAGTCCTAACCACTGGACTGCCAAGGAATTCCCAACTGAGTCTTCATAGCTTTTTTTTTTCCCAGTTGATTCCTAACAGCCTGTTAAAAAGAAAAAAAAATTGTAGATGATTGTAATCATGTAATTCATGAAGCAAGATAGGGTTAAAATGAATAACTGTTACTTCAGTGTTTTTCTTTCTTATTATAAAATGTTAAATGTTATATTCTTGAGGCTTCTCTATTGTGTCAGTTTCTCGTATTATAGAATTAATACAATATGCAATATTACCAGTTTCACCATTTAGTATATCTTCAACATCTCTGAGGATGGTAGATATATAAGATGTTTTTTTAAC
This sequence comes from Neotragus pygmaeus, assembly GCA_006410875.1. Taxonomy (NCBI): domain Eukaryota; kingdom Metazoa; phylum Chordata; class Mammalia; order Artiodactyla; family Bovidae; genus Neotragus; species Neotragus pygmaeus. The sequence continues at coordinate 216,466 of SJYV01018926.1, forward strand.
AGGTACATGTCTGAAATTATAGAACAGTTTATTCAAGTCATAGAACACATTGGTAAAAGTTGAATTCTGGCACTTGGCCCACATTTAAATTGATAACGTGTGTGTGGGGAAAAGCTACTAGGTACTGATGATCTCTTTAGAATGTGTTAATATTGTTAGGTCCAAATATGAGTTATTTGGTAGGTTTACCAGCTTAAAAAAAAAAAAAACTAAATGAAATCTAAATATTACTTCAGTGTCTGTTTTAACTGATTGTAGTGACTTGTTTAGTTGCTAAGTCTTGTCCGACTCTTTGTAATCCATGGACAGATGGAGCCCACAAAGTTCCTCTGTCCATAGGATTCTCCAGGCAAGAATACTGGAGTGGGTTGCCATTTCTTTGTCCAGGGGATCTTCCCAACCCAGGGAGGGATCAAACCCTGGTCTCCTGCATTAGCAGGCAGATTTTTTTTTAACCACTGAGCCACCAGGGAAGCCCTTTAGTGACTTGTTAGCCAGTATTTGTGGTATACGTATGATAAACTTTTGGGGGATGGTTTTTGTCTTCTCCTTATTCTAGACGTAAAGTTCTAGGAGGGAGCAGTGAGTGGAAAGGCTGTTTTCAGGTGTCATGAGGTTGAACCGGTTTTACCATCACTGCAGCTCATCCTGCTGTAAGCTCCCTCCTTAGCCCTGGCTTATTTACCTGTTATATAATCCAGACTGGCTTGTCCTGTTTGGTGGGTTCGTTATAAACTGCCGGGCTAAGTAAACGTGGGATAACATTTTAAATGGATTAAAAGTTAACCAGTCGTCAAGGAGGGATGTAGCAGAGGGGCCCAGCTGTCAGGTGGCCCGGGTTCTGCCTCCTGGGGCTGGGGGTGGGTACATTTCTGTTTCCCATTAGGAACAGGAAATCCACGTGAAACTATAGCAACGCCTGGCCAGAGGACGACTCTTCAATGCAGATGACAACCAGCATGCCTTGTCTGAGACCAGAAACGTCAGATCCGGAAAGCAGGTGTTAACTGTGTCCGTTAATGAGCTGTGTACACAAGCAGAAATGGACACACTGTACCAGTGGGACCGTTTTCATCCATCTGTGCCCAGAATGAAAACAATGAAGGAGGAAGCCACTAGATGACTGAGTCTTGTCCCCTTCCTAGTTCAGAGCACAGAGAGAGAACGTGTCCACGTGCTTTGTCCTGAGCATTTTAGGTGCCTGCACCTGGCAGGGTTATGCTGACCTGCAGGGCTTCACTCACCCCTGATTATAGGCTTACTGCATCCTCTGACCTTATCTGTTGAACTTTCTGGCAGATGTGCACCGTCTCTTGTGTGAGTTCTCTGAACCCTCTGTAGAGCTGCGTGTCCCCTTCCATGTTAAGTGTGTCCACTTCATTCTCGAGATGCTAGTTCCATCCCTTGGTTAGGAAGATCCCCTGGCCTGGGAAATGGCACCCCACTCCAGTATTCTTGCCTGGAAAATTCCGTGGGCAGATGAGCCCAGAGGGCTACAGTCTAAGGGGCCGCAAAACGTTGCACGCGACTGAGCGCACACACACCCCACCTGAAAGGTGGAATCCCCTTGTGGATATTCTTAAAGTCTTCCCTGAGTGCCTCTCCCTTCCATTCAGGGCCTCTCTGAGGTTTGCAGGGGTGCCCAAAGCCAAGAGAGTTTGTCAACCTAAAGTGATGGTGATGACCTCCACCTGACCTGTTACAGCCTCTCCCTGTGTCCATTTGGGCACTTCTCTGAGTGAAAAGACCAGGGAACGCTAACTCAAGGTCTCAGTTTAACAGCAACCCGCTTACCCGCCATGAGTCACTCTTAGTTTGAAATATCCTAAAAAGAGGTTCTTATTTCTGAAGGTCAGGCGGGTTGCAGCATGCTTGATTTTTCAGTATCTCTGGTTAATAATGATTTTAAAGAGTAGAAGAGGAAATGGTTCTGTTATGAGTGTAGCATAAAACTATATGGCCTTGTGCAAATGATCTAACTTCATATGAATCCTGGCTTATAGACAGAAGCTTTCTTTGTATAACTAGATTCACCACTCTGTCCTTCTCTGAAATACTGAGAGGAAAATAATCTCATATATATCACATACATTTTTTAAAAAAATCAGTATTCAGAGGCAGGAAAATTACCAAACAGTCCACATTCTTCCAATTATGATTTTTTTTTTTAAACATCATTTTTGGTGTTTTAAATTTGCTTTTATTGTTTGAGATCAAAAATACATTATTCTGTCCTTTTTATTTTTTGAATTGAAACCTACATCCATGGAATTATCATCTTTATAGTGGTTGACTACTGGCGTTTATAATCAGAAGATTGTGAGACCTTTGGAGAACAAAATAGAAAATAAAATTAAGTTTAGGAAATAAATTTTTCTTGGACATTGCAAAAATAGCCAAAAAAAAAAAAAAAAAGTGGGTGAATAACCGGCAACACAAACTTTTTCCTGTAAGTTCCTTTTTCCCAAACTCTTGCCGTCATGCTAAAAAAAGTTTTCTTGTGCGTTGCTTTTTTCTAAGAATCCTGCTGCTTACTGTTAGAATTTTTTCGTATGCCAAAGTTTTGTTTTTCATGTGATTGCTACTCATGAAATCACGTGAGTCTTATTGGGGAAAAAAAAATTATTTTTTTTTTCAAAGTGCAGTGGTAAAGGACTTCCCTTGCAGTCCAGTGGTTAAGACTCCGAGCTCCCAATGCAGGGGGCATGGGTTTGATCCCTGGTTGGGAAGCTTAAGATCCCACATGCCTCACAGCTAGGCCAACTTTTTTTTTTTTTTTTAAGAAGCAGTGGTCAAAGTTGTTGATAATAAGCCAAAATGAAAATATGAATTTCTATATAGTTTATAGTGACTAAGGGAAATTATTAATAAATGCATTATCCAAGGTGAATGAAGTTAGGTTATTGTAGGGGACATATCAGTTCTAATTAAAGACATGAGTACATTTTCTAGTTTCAAAAATTACCCTTTTCATTTCCTACCTAGCTTTTTCCCCAAGGATGTGTGTTCTTAAAATTTTTCTATCAGTCTAATACAGGTGATGCTATTGCCTGAGCTAGCTTAATGGTGTCATAGTTTCTTTGGAATAATCAAGCAGGGAAATAAAAATTCAAGTCTTTGGAGGAAGCGACTGGGATTCCTGAGCCATAGGATACCTTAAGCATGTGAGGATGGCACTGTGCTTTTAGGAGATGGCCAGTGTTCTGTCTCTCTCAGCCTGATTGGAAAAAGGGGAAAAAAAAAACCAACCACCATATTTTAGGTACTACTATTAAAACGGCATGCTGATGCAATCATCCTGTCGTTCCTTGTGAGAAATGACTTCAGAAATGCTCAATAACATGTTGTTCGGCCTCTCACTCTGATTGCCTGAGTTACTGGTAGGATCTCACTGTATTTGTTTGCTCTGTAAATCTTACAGTGGCCTTTGACCCAAAGTAATAAAATGTCACGTGACTTGGTATATCAGACAGGATCTTCAGTTGTAAGCCACAGAAACCTCTCGCTGATTTCATCAGGAAAAAAGCTTCTTCAGGCCTTTAGGCAGCTCCCAGTTTCCTTGGGAAAGCTGAGAACCTAGCTCAGCGGAACCTTGTCAACCAGGAGCGACGCCACTGCATCATCTTTTCAGTTATTCGTTCCTGTCCCTCATCTCCTCCACCCCAGTGAGGAAATGAGTGCAGATGGAAGCTCAAAGAGGAAATGATACCTCATGTTCCTAAACACTCTTCCTTTTCGGCTCTCTCTGCTCCAGACCTCTCCCCTGCTCCCCACTCAGCCTTGCCCCATTCGCCTTTCTGATCCTTCAGTGTCTGTCTGCCCTATGAGACTATAAGCTCTGGAAGGATAAAAACCTGTGGATTTTGGTCTCTGCTATGTCACCCAGGGCTCTCACAGTGCCAGACCTACAGAAGATGCTGCAGACATGCATGCTTAGAGGCAGAGTGAAGGACGGAAGGCGAGTTTGGGGTGGCGGGGGAGAGTAAACCATCCTTTCTCTCTGTGATTCCTGACAGCTTTGCCCTGCTCTGAGTTCTTGCTCATCCCCACATTGCTAATCTTTTCTTTTTTTTATTTTTGACCACACCCATGTCATGTGGGGCCTTAGTTCCCCAACCAGGGATCGAACATGTGCCCCTTGCATTGGACGGCAGAGTCTTAACCACAGGACCGCTGAGGAAGTCCCCCCGCATCTCTCATCTTGAAGGAGCCTGCCTTCCGGGCACGGCAGGATGGTTCCCACAGAGGGGTGCTGGACACTTTCCCATGGCACGTTCTTTTGCAGTGGTCAGTCTGTTGGAGCTATATACTTAAGGAAGTTTTTGTGGGCTGGCCAGAGACATGAGCCATTGTGCACCACTTGTTTCTATGGGAAAATGCCCTCTGAGCTCAAGTGAAGCTACTTACATACAGACTTTTGAATTACACCCTTTCCATTAGTAGAGGACTATCATTGCATGATCTCGTGTTCAGGCTTTTATTCATTACTGATATATAAATGAACAATAAGCCATTTCTTTGTAGAAGGAGCAGAGCCAGAAGTCTTTCCTTCTGAGAGCATAAACGACTACATTAAAATGGATTTCCTTCATCCAACAAACATGATAGTTCGTTTCAAATGTATTTAGAGTGCCTGGGATATGCTGAACTTTGTAAGAAGGACACACAGGTGAATCAAATAGGGGCTGTCTCCTGGTGAGTTCACAGTCACGTTTCCATTTAAATAGGAATTGCCCTTCTCTAGCGCCCAAGGCCACTTCCAGCCCTGATATTCAGTAATTCTGTAGTTTTGAATTGCTATATTCGTTTTCCCATTTTCCTTGTCACACGTGATTCTGTTATAAAATGTATTTGTAATTAATAATGGAGAAAGCATAATGACGTTGATGTTATAGCTTTTAAGTCATTTTGAATTTGTCTTTGTTGTGGAGAATGAAAAATTCAGGAGTAGACCATTTATTTACTTTAAATATTTTTATTTATTTATGTGGCTGCTCTGGGCCTTCACTGCAGCGTGTGTGTTCTTTAGTTGCAGCATGCAAATTCTTAGTTGCAGCATGTGGGATCTAGTTCCCTGACCAGGGATCCAGCTGGGCCCCCTGCATTGGGGAATGTGGAGTCTTAGCCAGTGGACCACCAGGGAAGTCCCAAACCGTTTACTTCTATTCCAGCTTTTTATCATGAGACGAACGAAGCTGGGTGCATCATGAAATTGACATAAAATAGAGCAGTAGGGCTCTATTTTGAAACTATACATATTTCTCGAGGATAATATGTACGGGTCTCAGGTTTAACATATATTCTTAAAATGCTCTCCTGTAATTTTCAGAATTTTTATAGCAAGTATGTATTCCTCCTCCGTTGTCACCATCACACAGATACACACACATGCACACAACACAGCATCTCTTCAGATACATGAAAAGGTTGCAGTGTGATGTCCTCCCTTCCCCAAGTCATTTACCCACACATCTTAATAAATACTTGAATGGAATCTAGTTTCTGGGAACTGGAATGTGGGAAATCTGGATGTTTATATAAAAAATTCTACAGACATTTGTAAGAAATACTTGGAACTCCCTGGAGTAAAAAAATCATGGGGTTGTGTGGAAATAGTCTTGGCCTGCCTTGAAAAGTTACCTGGTAGGTAGTTTTAAATGATTTGAACCACAAACTTCTTTGTTGCTGGATCTCTTATTTTTTAATTAAATTTTATAATTCAAGTAATATATTAACTGTTTCTGGCACGTGGATTAATGACTGTTTTCTCTCAGGATCTGGAGAGTAACAGGTACTGTGTCTCACTTCAGGAATTCCATTTAGTGATCAGGGTTACAGCATAATCCCTGACTTAGTGCTTAAACTTGAATTTATAAGTACAGTTTAGAGTGTTATTTTTCGTCTCTGCAATAACTACTAACAAGTTACATATTTCCTTGCCTTGTTGGTTTCTTATTCATCATTTTGGCAGTTTCTCTTAATGTAAAAATCAATTTAGCCAGAATCTGGTCCCCATAGTTATGAGAAATTGAAAATGCACATTTGAGGAGAGTTCAGTTTTAGTGATAGAACAATTCATAAATTATTCAGCAGTTTGCTTCTGTAAGCCGTTCAGTTTTCTTTGCTGTTCTGTTTAATACAGAGTGTTAATTCATGCAGGTATACATCTCACTGTTCCTACTGGACAAAAAGAGATCGTTATCTAATGTGGACGCATATTAACCTGGTTTAATCAATACTTATTATTCTTTCACCATTATAGAAATTAAAGATAGAGACCCTTCTGCCGGTTTATTGGAAGATTGCTTCTAACTAAAGCTCACCTTGCAGGAGAAAGTCAGATTGTTGCAGAGTAATGGACCAACTTTGAAATGAGGGAAATGGTTTTCTTGACAACTGGCACGGAACAGGCACACAGTGAGTAGTCTGTCACTGGTACCACGTTCAGGCCCCCTCACAGTCTCCAAGTTGGCACGTTGTGAGACATTGTCTTTCCATCTGTGCCTTCCTTAAGCACACGCCATGGTGTAAAATCGGCAAGCTTTTTATCATTTTATGTACTTCTGTATTATCTTTTTCACTTTCATTTCCTCTTACTTATACAATGGACATTTAGCTAGACTTGTGCTCGTGATGAGTCAAATTTGGCTTCTCCTAAGTTCATTGTATACGTCGCAAGGCACAAAATCAGAAAATTACGGTACATATGACCCAGAAGCGGAAACTGTTATCAGTAGCTTTCTAAAGTTTTTGAGTCTTTCTCAGAGGAAGACAGAATAAATTAAATATCAGGAACTTCCCTGGAAAGTCCAGTGGGTAAGATGGTTAAGTGATTAAGACTTCATGCTTCCACCACAGGGGATATGGGTTCGATCCCTGGTTGGGCAACAAAGATTCCACATGACAGTGTCACCAAAAAGCAATAAAAATTATAAAAATTAAATTCTAATATCAGACCACTTTCTATAATTAAGAATGAAAAAAATGAACCATCAACACACAAAACTGGCATCTGAAAGTTTGTGATCGGTCTTTTTTATATGGTCTTAGAAAACATATGATGGAATACAGCCCTGAGTTTCAATAAAAATGGCATTCAAAAATTAAAGCTTATGCCATATAAAGGACACTGTTCTCTTACACTAACTGCTTTGTGCTCAAGTGTTAAAATCTTTGCGTAACTTATTTTGTCATTTGTTTTTTAATACCCGAAATGCACCTGATTTGGAAAGTTAAGATAGATAGATTCATTTCTTCTAGGAAAGTTTCAGGACCGTGAACCTTACTTAAAAATTTCAACCTGCTGTTATGTTTTGTGTTATATAAGTGTGTGGTATTCCTCTGTACATCATTAATACATATGTCAAAGTGAAAAATACGTATAGGGCACTAGCCTAGGTGTTGAATTCTATATAAACATAAATATTAAGTGAATTGATTTTATTTTCTATAACAGCTCTTCTGAGGTATAAATCACATACTAAAAAGTTCACCCTTTCATGCAGTTCACTGGGTTTTAGTAGATTCACAGAGCTATACATCCGTCACCATTATCTGACTCCAGAACATTTTCATCACCTTAAAAAAAGAAATCCTACAACAGTATCAGTAATTCCCATCTCCCTGCAACACACCTCCCACCAGCCTCAGGCAACTGCTAATCTACTTTCTGTCTATATAGATTTGCCTGTTCTGGCTGTTACATATAATGGAATTATATATGTGGCCTCTTGCAGTATCTGGCTTCTTTCACTTGGCCTGATGTTTTTGAAGTTCAGCCCCGTTGTTGGCATATATCAGAACATTGCGCCTTGTTATTGCCAAATAATCTTCCATTGTATAGCTGTATCACAATTGGCTTATCCAAAGTGGATTAAATTTCCTGTTTAATTAAAAATGTTGTGATCCTGAAGACCCTCTGCAGTTACCCAAGGCTGTTTTCTCTTCCCTCCCTCTGTTCACATCCTGCCCTTTGGCTGGGTTTTCACTGTGCGGTTTCTTGGTGTGAAGACTGGCTCTAGTGCTGCTTCCTCGTGTCCAGAAGTCTGTCCCTGATGTCTGCGCCTCCACACCTCCCCTGCCCATACGTTCAGTACTACCATCTTCTAGATTCCATACATATGCATTAATATACAGTATTTTTCTCTTTCTGACTTAACTTCACTCTGTGTAACAGGTTCTACGTTCATCCATCTCATTCAAACTGACTCAAATTCATTCCTTTTTTGGCTGAGTAATATTCCATTGTGTATATGTACCACACCCTCTATACCCATTCGTTTGTTGTTGGACATCTAGGTTGATTCCATGTTCTAGCTGTTTTAAATAGCGCTGCTGTGGACATTGGGGTACATGCGTCTTTTTCAGTTATGGTTTTCTCAGGGTATATTCCCAGTAGTGGGATTGCTGGGTCAGGGGGTAGTTTCAGGCACTGCCATGTGTAAAATAGATAGCTGGTGGGAAGTTGCTGAATAACACAGGGAGCCCAGCTTGGCGCTCTGTGATGACTTAGAGGGGTGGGATGGGGGGAGGGCAGGGAGGTCAAGAGGAAGGTGATATATGTATAATTATGGCTGATTTATGTTGTTACATGGCAGAAACCAAAACATCATTGTTAAGCCATTTTCCTCCAATTAAAAAAAAATGCTACTTCCTTTTAGAATTTTTTTTTCCCTTGATCCCTCGAGTGATAAGTAATCTCTCTTCCTTCGAATTGTCATAGTTCTTTGTGCCGTAGCTTCAGCTTGCGCTTTTGGTTACTTCAGTTTAGTCGCTCAGTTGTGTCCGACTCTCTGCGACCCGTATGGTTACACTTTCCCTCATTTCAAATTTTAGTGCCTGAGACGGGAACATTTCTGTTGCTATTAGAAATAGCCTTGCAAATAGCCAGAAGTCAGTAAATGTGGGCTTTCCTGGTAGCTCAGATGGTAAAGAATCTGCCTGCGATGCAGGAGACCCGGGTTCAATCCCTGGATTGGGAAGATCCCAGTAACCCACTGCAGTATTCTTGCCTGGAGAATTCCAAAGACAGAGGATCCTGGTGGGCTGCGGTCTATGGCGTTACAAAGAGTTGGACACGGCTGAGTCACTGATACCAGTTTTTAAATTAGTGAATGAAATCATTGGAGATCACCTGAGTGTCCTAAGACTAAGGCCATAATTGATAATTACTCTTTCTAGTCAGAATGCCAAAAAACTGAACCAGGAATGAAGAAGGATACCTATATTTTTGGAAAAACCTGTATTATTATTAGCACAGTGACCCTGTGTCTAGCACATAACTGGAACTCAATACATGTTTGTTGGACTGAATCCAGGGTCTGGTAGCAGGACTGGGGAAATCTTCTCTGTCTCTAGAAAGGAAATGCTATAGTTTATACATATACTTAGAAGCCCCAAGCTGAAATGGGAGAGAGCAAGAGTGAGATGGTGGTCCAGTGAGGAGACTGTTTGGAGCATGTCTCTTTACAGGAGAGGCCCAGAGCAGTTGCTTTTCACTTTGATATTAGATGTGCTAAATTTGGATATGTCCTTAAATGTTTGCTTTTTTTCTCTTCCCTCCCAGAGGAGTAAGTTCTAGGAACCAGTTACCACTGAAGCCTCAATAAAAGAGGCTGTCATAAATTTCCCCCTAAGTGCAAGAGCTTGAAGGCACATCTTTCAGCTTTTCTGAAGCTGTGTTTAGACTGACATTACATCAGGGGTTGAGGTGCAAATTCTGAAGTGGCGGTGGTTTAGTTGCTCAGTCCTGTATGACTTTTTGCGACCCCACAGACTGTAGCCTGCCAGGTGCTTCTGTCCATGGAATCCTCCAGGCAAGAATACTGGAGTGGGTTGCCATTCCTTCTCCAGGGGATCTTCCCCACCCAGGGATCGAACCTGGGTCTCCTGCTTTGCAGGTGGATTCTTAACCAACTGAGCCAGTTCTGAGGAAGATCTAAGTTCTGATGATGAGGCCATTGACAGAGACTCCCCTCAGGTGTAACAGGGAAGGGACTCAGCTTCTAGATTAGTGTTTTCAGCTCCATCACAGGACTTTGAACAGGAAGAAAGATGTTACTGGTAGGTCCTGGTTTTTTGAAGGGAAAAAAAAAAGGTGAAACAGAGGTTCCTGCCAGTGTGGCAAAGAATGTCATATTCTAGTGCCAATTACATTACGTGGTCAAAGGTCAGAGAAAGGAAGCCCCAGGCAGAAAAGGACAGCTGCACGCTGGTGGAAGAAGTAAGTACCTAAACTCTTAGGATTCACTTAGCTTCTGTTTTTTTCTATAACAGTAGTTCCCCACACTCCCCCAAATAGGTCTGTACTGTTTTTGGAATAGATGATGCTACCCCATCATCCTGTGATTGTTCAAAACTTAGACATTTGAGCAGGTTGAAAACTTGTTGCAGGAGGAATTATAATGAAAGTTTTAAGGCTTTCATTTTTTTTTAAGGCTTGTATTTTGTAAATTTTTTTTCATATTTTCTTCATATAAATCTTATAGTTGTTTTATTTGTTTATTTTTCACTGTGCGGGGCCTTTGTTGCTGGGCGTGGGCTCTACGCGCAGGCTTCGGTAGTTGAGGCTCACGGGCTTCATTGCTGCACTGCCTGTGGAATCTTCCCTGACCAGGGATTGATCCTGTGCCCCCTGCAGTGGCAGGTGGATTCCCATCTACTGTACCACCAGAGAAGTCCTGTGGCTTTCGTTTTTATCTTCTCCATTTCTACCTGTCTTCAGTTCAGTTCAGTCACTCAGTTGTGTCTGACTCTTTGCGACCCCGTGAATCGCAGCAGGCCTCCCTATCCATCACCAACTCCCAGAGTTCACCCAAACTCTTGGCCATTGAGTCGGTAATGCCATCCAGCCATCTCATCCTCTGTCGTCCCCTTCTCCTCCTGTCCCCACTCCCTCCCAGCATCAGAGTCTTTTCCAGTGAGTCAACTCTTTGCATGAGGTGGCCAGAGTACTGGAGTTTCAGCTTCAGCATCAGTCCTTCCAATGAACACCCAGAAGTTGCCACAGATGCCAAATTTCTATAAATATGTACAATTAAAAATAATTATGATATGCAAGTCATCATTTTTGGCAGTAGATTCCTATGAAGGTTTTTGCAGCCCACCAGGCTCCTCTGTCCATGAGATTTTCCAGGCAAGAATACTGGAGTGGGGTGCATTGCCTTCTCCCCTCTATTCAATAACTTAAAAAGCAATCTTTATTTTCTTTTGTCTAAATCCATCTAGGTTTATGTGCTGTTTTCCCACCTGATGTTTTGTTTGCTTAATGGTTGCTGTGACACTAGGCAGTGAAAAGAAATATTGGTTCTTATCAAATATTTTCATTCATTTTGTACTACTCCATTAGCAGTAAGAAAAGACACTATTTCCCTACTGGATACATTCTTTATAAGATAAAAATCAGTGCAGGGTGAAGACATTCTAGTTCCCACAGGAAGACAGCCTCCATAAAAAGAGATGAAGAAGAGAAGTTTGGTGGTGTTTGCTTGTTTTCATAAACTCGTTTTTGGAGGAAGAACATAATATATACACGATTTCCTGTTAACGGCTGTTGGTGTCCAAAGTTTGATACCGCTGTGTGACAACCTGCCACGGCTTCCTTTTTCTGAAGGAATGATTGACTGTGAAGCCAGAGTGCTTGCTAAACAGGGAAGCTGCTATTACAGAATGCACAGGAAATCGAACTGCTTAAGCAGTTCTGCTGAGACATGAGACAGGCTACAAACTGTTTCAGGCTGCACTGCCTTCCCGGTGTCGTGACTGGTTTTGAAAGCTGGATTCAAAGCTGTGAGAAGCCTAGTGTTATTTTAGCTGCACTAAAATGAAGGAAGGAGAATGATGGAGTTGGCTGAATAGAAAAGAGGCATGTCTTGACAGTTAGAGCCGGGCACCAGAGCCCTCCAGAACCTGCTGGTCCCTGGGAGCATTCAGAAAGACACTGGGTAAGTCCCCACCTAGCTGTTACGTGGGTCAGGGCTTGGTGGGAAGCAAGTGGCACACTCCACTTGGATAATCTGAGGTACACTGAATCAAGAGACTGCTTACCCAAAGAGCGAGCGTATAAGGATGAGTAGGAGTGTTGGGCAAGGGCCAGTGCCTGCACCTGAAGAGGAAAGAGGAAGAAATATTTCCATACCCCAGGGGGGATGGCTGTGTCGTGATGGATGCCTTGCAGGAGCTGAGGACTCCGGTCAAGGGACGCATAGGCCTGCAGCCAGAGGTTCAGTCCCTTGCCCTCCGACTTCTCTCTCTCTTATCCCCATTGACCAAACTCATCCCAAAGCCAGAAAACCAGCTGTGAACAGGATGTAGTCTTAAGTTCGCATCCCCCAGCTCAGAGCAGGACAGAACCAGGTGGAGGGTGAATCAGGTGGAGTGGCTGGAAATTGTCCAGCCCAGATGTTAAAGGGGACATCCCAGTCATCCTCACTGATGCCATGTAACTTGTTTCTATGAAGAATCATCAAGTCTCAGAAGTATTTGAGGTTACTCAGTTCAGGCATCGAGAATGTGCAGACTTCCTATTCATCTAGTTTAGTAGCTGAATAGACACCTAGTGTAATATTTGCAGTTATAGAAAACAAAACCTTACTTGAAGGAGCAGCTTGTTCTGTTGTGGAACAGTCCTAATGATTAGGGAGGTTTTTCTTGGATTGAAATTTCCTTCCTGTAACTTAGCATGGTTGTTTGTTCTCTTGGAGCTGCACAGAACCAGGCTACTGTCTTGCTCTTTATCTTCTGTCCCCGTTACAGCTTTTTTGTTGTTGGTGGTTTAATGGTCCTTCATTTATTCAGTATGTATTAACTGAATGTCCGCTAGGGGCCAGGCCTTGTTCTAGGTTTGGAATATTCAGCTAGGAACAGCACAGAACTCCTCCTGCATTCGTGAAACTTACATTCTCGTGGATTGAAGTGGACACTGAGCACAGAAATGTATAATGTGGCGACCGACCAGTGGTGCTACCTGCTGAGGCTGAAAGCTGTTCACTTGGTTCACATGAGAAATCTAAATCGTTGTGAGTCAGCTGTTGCCAAAAGCCCCATTCCGCCTTTAGGCTGTGTCGACAGAGTGCACGACACAGAGGTTGTGTTTCCTTTGCTTTCTGATTGTCCTCTTGGACCTGGAGTGTTGCATTCACATTCTAGAAGGTCATTGGCAAACCCAAACTCTTTCAGGGGATGTTCCCAGGATAAGCCTTTTTTTTTTT
>SJYV01018926.1:232339-289063 GCA_006410875.1 Neotragus pygmaeus
ACTGAGCGACTGAACTGAACTGAACAGATTATGAAAGTGTATCTTCTTTCAAGAAACTCATAAGAAAACATAAGCTTATGGAAATAGATAAGAAAGCTGAATAGAGATTCGTATCACAGAAAATTGAAAGGCTAGCACCACTCAAAAAAGAACTTACAGTATTTATGGAATAGTTTTTAAATTAAAAATGAGCAGAGCAAACCCACTAGAATATGACTGGATTTTTGGCGCAGCCTTGTGAAGCTGTATAGGATTCATATTAGACCGTTTTAAGTGCATATATATAAAAAGAAGCAGAAGAATATTTAAAGTAACAGTAATTGGGCTCTTTCATAAAGTGAATTGCTTTAGATCTAGATAAGCTAGACAGTGGTCTCCCCCAGGAGCTATTTCCACTGTAGGTTAAGTTGTGTTTTGTAAGGGCATTTTCTATCTTACTGAGAATTCTCACAGAAAGGCAAGAACACTGAATTAAGTGTTAACTGCTGTGGTTATTTTAAGACTCATCTCGATAACCAAGAGGGTTCAGTTCTCACACTTTGTACCTTTTGACTACAAACAGCTTTAAAGAGGTTTATGTTGTACTTCATCAAAAATTATAGAGGATCGGCCGACTGAGACGCTTGGGGACTGAAATTGGGCAATTCAGAGTTTCTCATGCGTGTAAGCTGCCTTTTGTTTCGATCCCTATCATTCTTAGTCTGTCTTTTTCAAGATTCTGCTGGAAGGACTCTGCTGAGTGAGGGCAGAAGAGAAATGGCAGGACCCTGGGGCATGGGTCCACACATTCCCTCCTGTCTGAGGTAGGGTGAAATGCGACGGACAGACTCTCAACTTTTGGTTGAGAGTATTATGTTTAGATTCCACCTGATTGTGCTTTCTTGTGGTTTCGGTTTGGTTTAAGCATAATCCACATCTGAACCCACACAGCAGAAACTTTTCTGAAAAATCGTGGATAAATCCATCTTTAAAGAATCAAAAAGCATCAGAAGAACCGGTTAATGGAATTTATCCCAATGCTCTGGTTATCTGTGTCCTTGAATAGACCCAGTGGTCCCAACCCTGTTCCGATTTATCTTTTCATATATGCTGGACTTGTAAAAAATCTTCTTAAATTGGCACCTCAATTCTTGATGAGAGAACTTTCAACCATGTAATATGTTGGGTCGTTTGTTGAAAATTCAGCACTGGAAACTTACCCTTTTGCTTTTAGCATTTGAAATCCTTGGCAGGGAGACATTTTTCTCAGAAAAATCTTTTGAGGGGCTGTAAAGCAGTTCTCCTGGCAAGAAGTCCTTTCTGAACTTTTTGGATCATTATAATATTATGCTGATTTATCTAAAACGTGGATTCCAACTGTAGACTCCTGGCAGACATGCGCATGTCAGATGTCTTGGCACAGTTCTGGGGTAGAAGGGGACTTTCCCACTTCTTTATGTAATCCACACTGTCACATGTGGGAGTATTTGGTGAAATTTCTTCTGTTGTACTGAAATTCTTAGCTTTTCATACCGGATGTGATACTCCATGAGAACAGGCTCTGTGTATGCCTATATACATTTAAATGAAGTGGAAAAGAAAAATTAAATCCAAGAAAATGCCTTTAGTTTGCAGGGGTGATTATTTTTAGGCTGTGTTCATACGCTCCAAAAGCTCTCTTATTTTAAGTCAGGTGACTGGAACTTGGAACAGAACTTCCCATAGAAACAATAGGATAGTATGTGTGATGCTAAAGTTTCCAGACTAGCCCTCGAAGCTTAGTTAACCCATCATACGCTAACACGCTTTGCAGCAAAGGGACAGTGCTGTGCAGCGTATCAAAACACTGTTTAAATATAGAGCACAGACTTGTGGTTGTCAGGGGAAGGGGAGGTGGGAAAGCAAAAGATTGGGAGTTTGGGGATAACTGATGCAAACTTTTCTATATAGAATAGATAAACACCAAAGTCCTAGTGTATAGCACAGGGAACTATATTCAGTAGTTTGTAATAAACCATAATAGAAAGAAATATGGAAAAGAATATCGATGTATGTGTAACTTACTTTGCTTTAGAACAGAAATTAACACAACTTTGTAGATCAGCTATACTTCAATAAGATAAATTTAAAAAACAAATGCTGTTTAATGATTTTCAACCTCCAGCCTGTTTCAGTGCTAGACATTAAAACTGGGGAAAAAAATTAATGCATAAGAATACGTTGGTTTTCTCTTCAAAGGTGGATTTTGAGGAAAAGTAGTTCTAAAGAGACTTGGCATGGTGGAAGAGCCCCAGGTGAACCTAAAGACCTTTACCGTAGCGGTTTGAACCTCTTAGAGCAGTAAGGCAGCCTCTCGGACTTTGGTTCATTCAAATGTCGTGAAGTTATTGTAGGGATCAGAAGCGATCAGAGCAGAAAGTGCCCAGGAAGGTGATTTGTAAACTGTAGAGTTCTGTTAACATACAGAGACACAGTGTAAGTTCTGCTGTTCTTTTCTTTAACTGTGAGAGTCCTGTGACCAGGCTGTTGCTTTTTCCTGACACCCTTGTATTGGTAGCAAGACTCCTGGTGTTTAATGACGAATGAGATCCCAGATAGCTCACAGACACAATAAGTAGACATTCTTTTAATTTCTTTGGGAGACAATAGCATTTGCTTTCTGAGACGTTTAGTTGGAATTTCCTAAGTAGTCACTCTCTCATGCTGTCAGTTTTCTAGGCTCCAAACCGCTCCCGTTCTCTCCTTGTCTGAGTCTTGTCTTTCTTAATCACCTTCTCAAGTTTCAGGTTACATAGCCGGGCTCCCACTCCAGGCTGGCCTCCCAGTGGCCCTGGCCTCTCTGTGACCCGTGCCGCTGGACTCAGACCAGCTCTGCAGTGTCGGCAGCCCCTGCAGCTGACCAGCTTGCAGGAGGGGCCCCCTTCTGCTCAAAGCTTCACTGGACACCAAACAGGGGCAGCCTATCCGGAGGGACCATAGCCTGGTGAAGGTATTTTAAATGGTACAAACCTGGTCCTAGACTCTGATGCTAGAGGTAAAACTCCAAGTGCTGTGGGCCTCATCCCCCACCCAGGAGCTTTTCTGGGGGAAGTGATATTAGGAAAGGAAATGGGGGCTCAGTGGCCCTTGCAAAGCCAGTCTTTCCTATCCCCCACCTCATTCACTGGGCCAGGTCAGGTGGGACTATTTGTAATGTGTAAAAGTCTCAGTACCCCACCAAGTTCAGTTCAGTTCAGTTGCTCAGTCGTGTCTGACTCTTTGCCACCCCATGAATCGCAGCACGCCAGGCCTCCCTGTCCATTACCAACTCCCGGAGTTCACTCAGATTCACGTCCATCGAGTCAGTGATGCCATCCAGCCATCTCATCCTCTGTTGTCCCCTTCTCCTCCTGTCCCCAATCCCTCCCCGCATCAGAGTCTTTTCCAATGAGTCAATTCTTCGCATGAAGTGGCCAAAGTACTGGAGTGTCAGCTTTAGCATCATTCCTTCCAAAGAACACCCAGGACTGATCTTCAGAATGGGCTGATTGGATCTCCTTGCTGTCCAAGGGACTCTCAAGAGTCTCCTCCAACACAACAGTTCAAAAGCATCAAAAGAGGCACATTAAAAGGGGCTTAGTAAAATACTGTTATTCATGTCAAAGTTATAAATTTCAGACCTAAACAGAATAATACTTAATGTTAGAAGCAGTCATAGAGATCAGGAGCAGAGAAACCTTGATCCAGACAAGTAAACCGATGTACGAGTGTTTCATGGCTTCAGATCTTGAGCCCTTTCAAAGGATGTCCTTAAGGCACTCTATCTGGGTCTCCCTGGGTAGGGAAAATCCCCTGGAGAAGGGCATGGCAACCCACTCCAGTACTCTTGCCTGGAAAATCCCATGGACCGAGGAGCCAGACGAGCTTCAGCCCGTGGGGTCGCAAAGAGTCGGACACAACTGAAACAACTTATTAGCACACTCACACACCCTCTCTCTTCTCTGTGCAAGATTGGCGCTCATATGCCCAGCTGTTTGCTGAAATCCCAGGATCTGCCTAACAGATCAGAAATCCAAAGATCAGAAATGAAGTAGCAGGTAGCCTACCATACCACCTCTGATTCCCTTCTCCCACTGTAGACAGAATGACTACTATTAATTAAGCAAAACAATTTGTAGGAGCTGCAGAAACCATGACACAGTTTCTGCTCTTTTAGAGCTTGCAGTGCTGTGTTATCTCACATCATTAAGAGAGCCCATTCTGGACCATGCAACACCACTGAATTGGATATTAGTGTTTCTCGTACTGATTCTAGTGAAAATTTAGAAAAGATCATTTACTTCTTGGGCCTTCCTTTTCTTATGCATAAAGTGAGGATATCGATATCTGAAGCCTTCATATCTGTACCTTTTGTGAGTCACAGTCTCCTGCAACTTTTAATCATCAATCTTTTGATCCCTTTTATTCTTTTCATTTCTAGAAACTCTTAGCTAAGATATAGATCTTAATTTATACACTGATGTGTGATTGGCAACTTGAACTTTAAAGAACCACAGGCTGGAAAAAGTGGAGAAATGTATAATGGTCCATTTCCTCCATTTTAAGGCAGAATATAAAATAATTTGGATTATTGGACACCTCATTAGTAAAATAGAATATGCCTGCTTTTGAATATTCAAAGATTTAGAGCAGCGGTTCCCTGCCTTTTGGGCACCAGGGACCAGTTTCGTGGAGGACATTTTTTTCCATGGGTTGGGGGAGGGGGCTGGTTTGTGGATGGTACAAGCACATTACATTTCTGGTGTACTTTATTTCTATTATTATGACATCAGCTCCACCTCGGATCATCAGGCATTAGATCCTAGAGGCTGGGGACCCTTGACTTAGAGAATGTAAAGAAGTTTTTGACTTTACAGAGGGATTTGATCACAGAATTCTTTTCCATAGTGAGTTCTTCCACTGGGTTTAAAATGTAATATGACTGGCAGAAGTTATATACACCAGAAATGTCCAGTTCTGTACATTGCTAATTCATTCTGCAGCAGTGCTGAGTGTGTACACAGAAAATGTGCTTTCTGCTAATTAATTGGAATTTTCTGCAGTGTAAGAGGGTTTTTTTTTGTGTTTTTTTTTTGCTGCTGTGTTGGACTTTTACTGCCCTTTTTTACCCTCTGTGTTCCTCCTGATCATTCAGGCAGCATTCATTTGTGAAACAATTAGCTAAAATCAGGGAGTTCACCTGTAGCTGTTGGATGCATCCTCCAGTTAAGGGATGAATCTGTGACTGAGGCAGGAGATGCCTTCTGTAGTGGCGGGAACACAGAGCAGGTAAAAACAGATTTAGGTTCAGATGCCAGCACTGCTTCTCACTGGCTTCATGCAGGATACTTAACCTCAGAATCTGATTTTCATCTGTACAATGGGAATTACAATTACAATGCTGAGATCATAGGATATGTGTGTGCATGTGTGTGTGTGTGTGTGTGTGCTTAGTCGCTCAGTCATGTCCAACTCTTTGCAACCCCACAGTCTGTAACCTGCCAGGCTCCTCTGTCCATGGGATTCTGCAGGCAAGAATACTGGAGTGGGTTGCTGTTGCTTTCTCCTGGGGATCTTCCCAACCCAGGGATTGAACCTGGGTCTCCTGCATTGCAGGCAGATTCTTTACCTTCTGAGCCACTCATAGGATAGAAGAGAAGTTTCCTCTTTTCTGAAGGGGCTGACATAAAGTAGAGCCCTCTGTGGAAGGCAGCTCTCTGCCTTTCCCTTCCAGTCCCTGGAGCAGCCAGAAGGCAGCAACACAATTGCAGCCCGTGGAGTAGCAGTGTCTTGAGAGCTCAGCAGTCCCCAGCCTTTTTTGGCACCAGGGACTGGTTTCGTGGAAGACACAATTTTTCCACAGACCAACGAGGGGGAGGATAGTTTCGGGATGATGACTCAAGCACTTTATGTTTATTGTGAACTTTATTATTATTACATTAACTCCACCTCAGATCATCAGCCATTATTAGATCCCAGAGGTTGGGGATCCCTGGGTTAAGGTCCAGAGGGATGGAGGCACCAGCAGGATTTAGCACAGGGTAGCCTGGTGTCATAGTTAAGTCACTGGCCAACCAGAGCCTAAGGGCCTGGGTTCAGCTGCACTAGCACTGGTCTTCAGGAACGTCCCTCATCCTTTCAGTGCCTCAGCTCGCAGATCTGTAAACTAAGGCTGGTAGCACTTCTGTCAGAGAAATCTCATGTGCTCATTTGTGTGCAGCACACACAACAGTTTCTGGTACGTAACAAGGCCATGCAGTCTCTTACCATGAAAAGCTTTCATTGTTGTTCTTAGAGCGTCATGCAAACTTTAAAACCGTTGCATGAAATGACTGTAGGCTTTACAGAGAGACCAGGTTATTTTCCACCAAGGAGGATCAGGGCTTGGCCAGCAACTTGCACAGCAGATAGATTTGCTCTTAGAAGTCTGCTCTGGTCTTTCATCTCTCTCCCGGCCTGTCCACTCTGTACAGCTTTTGTTATTAATGTGGAGCAGTTGAAGTCACTGACTTGGGTGCCGGCCAGGCCAGTGTTTCTGAGGGCGTATATTACTTTCCTGGGCTGGTCCTGAATAGGATAATGGATATCAGAGGTACGGCGAAGCTGTCCTTCTAGGCACGAAAGGTGTGTTTGCCATCTTCTTCGTAACTGATGCTGATGGACCAGAATCTTATGTAGTATCTTAGTAATTTCTTTTTTCTCTTACCCTACAAACCTCTTATCTCTCCTTTTAGTGGTCATTTTACTTGTTTTCGATTTAGACAGACTAATGCTGATTTGCTGTACATCTTTCTCCATTGTTGTTTTATGGTTGAAAATCTTCTCTTCAGTTTATTGAAGGCAGGTAAAATTTATCCATGAAGCTGTATGTGTCTGGAGTGTGTGTATATATAAATCGATGTGACCTTCGGGGACCGTTCACTCTATATTGTCTTTTTCTTTCTCTGTAAGTAATGTAGTCCCGTGGGGAAAATATTCGTTGAAATAGTGAGTGAAAGTGTGTTTTTCTCGCATATCATGTTGCTTGAGAACACGATTTTATTTTCTGTTCTGCTTTTGTGTTAGGGGCTTGGGAAACGATGTTTTTGTTGTTTGGGAAAGGCAATGGAATTTTATCAAACATTTCCCTGAGCCTCCCTACCTTCACTTTTCCTGAAATATTTCTCTCCAAGTCCTGTTTTCCTCTGTTAAGAGATTCCGTCATTTAAAAAGTACTGGGGCTTGCTTGGCCTAGGCCTTTCTGGTGATTCGTTGACTTTATGAAAGAAAGAGACTGTTTGTCTGAGAAACAGCACTTGAGGGATCATATGACCATTAGTGTGAAACTTGGGGCAATGATTTGTTAGCTGGAGCCATGACAGTCCTTTTTTTTTCTTCTCATATCTACAAACAAATGTGTGTCTCTGGGCCCCGATGGGCGTTGCAACTAGGGGTGGGAGATAATGTCCTCCAGGGTTAGACTTGATTCTGACTTTTGTTCCCTAATTGTGGGGGTTTTCTGTGGTTTTAGTAACTCCCATTGTGAAATAGAAACTGATTTCTAGTTGTTCTTAGCAATGGCTAAATTGTGACAGGCACGTATTTCTTTTCAGTTTCACAGTTGTTTTTCTGCTGTTTTCGCAATCTGTAAAGCAGTACTAGGGAATTTGAATTCCTGGAAATATTTTTCTTCCACAATGATATGTCACAGGTGTCTGAGTGCTATACGCACTGCCTACTCCATTTTTAATGTCAATTTAGTGGAGATAAAACGTAGATAATAGCTGTGGGTGTAATGAATCTGGTCCCTCTCCCCAGTGGCTTCCTGTCTCCATATGTTATAGTGCCCCTCTGATGTTTCTGAAATGTTTACTGTTACAGCACTGAGATTTAGTCTTTCATATGGGAATTTCTGAGATTTTTCTATATGGTTTGGGCATGAAATAGCTTGCATAAGCCATATTGTGCATCTTTTTACAGAATGCAGTGAAAGGAGAAAGCTTTGCTTTTAATGTCATGTTATTCTTTATATAGTCCAACTCTTTTAAAAACATATTTTATGATATGTTGGAAAATCTTGAAAATGCTCAGATGACAATAAAAATTACTTACAATTTTACCACTCAGAGAAAAACTACTATGAAAATATTGAGGTATTTACTTCCAGACTAATTTTCTATGCTTATTTATATGGATAGGTAGTTATTCTTCTGCAAAATTGTCTGTAAACATTTTTGAAACCTTTTTTTTTTTTTAAGAACCTTAACAATATATGTAAGAACTTTTTTCACATCCCAAAAATATTCTTTGAAAATACAGTTTTAAATAGCTACACAGTTTGTCTTCCACTGTAGTTTGGTTCTGAAAATACTTGTTAAAGATATGCCAAAGAAGAAAATGCATTAAAAAAGTAATTGAGAACATGTTAATTTGTGCTTTATTCAAGATAAACATTTCTGTAACAAAACATTTTCTTTATGTAGTTCTTGGTATAGTAACAACTAATTATAGTACTTAACTTTTGATTAGCCATTCACAGCTGGTTAAACAAGTGAAATTTTTAAAAAATGAACTTATTTTATTAAAAAAAAATCAGACTAGGGTCATCCCTAGCAGTCCAGTTGTTAAGACTCTACACTTCCATGGCAAGGGGCACAGGTTTGATCCCTGGTCAGGGAACTAAGATCTCTCATATCACATGGCAAGACCAAAAAGAAGAAAAAAAACAATGAATTTTGAAATAGTTCTTCTTTTTAAACTTGAAATAAGATTAAAATCTTTTTCACCTGAATTTCAGGTTCACCTACCGTTGATTAGGCTGTAATTTGGGGGTGTACTTGACTTTTCATGGGCCTCCTGGTTGCACAGGACCGGAAAGGCTGTGCAGACAGGGAAACAGAGCCAGATGGTCCCCGTGATGGATGCCAAGCCCCCAGCAGAGACGGCTGCTCCACCTGACTGCTCAGGGTCAACAGCAAACGTCGGCAGCCTTGCTCACCCTTTCCTGGAGAGAAGAGAAGCTCTTCCCCTCCTCTGGCATATTCTGAAAGGGCTTCACAGGCTCCCTTCAGCCTGGGGTAGCAGGTGTCGAGACAGTTAACTTCTAATGGGCGGTGAAGGAGGAGGTGGTGGCAGAGCTGAAGCCGAGTTTGGCAGCCCCTGTGGCTGTCTCATGAAATCTGCACTCTGACGTTCTCAAACTATATCGGAGGAATCTGGCTAAGTCATGTAACCTTGTGTCATTCTGGCATACTTGGCTTGTGGAGGGGAGTAGTGATGAAACCAAATGGAGCCGTCAGTCACCAGATCTTCATGGCACTTTTCAGTTTGAGTACCGAAGCCTGTAGTCACAGAGCCATCTCTAAAAATCACCCTGGATTTGACTACTATGACTTGTCCTGGACGCGAGGAAGCTGCTGGTGGGAGCAAAAGAATGTGCTGGAGAATCATGTATCCCCATTTATATATCTGTGCAGCTACTTAGCAGTAGTGTGGCTACAGGTACATGTTATAATCTCTCTGAGCCTCATCTGTAAAAACTGATGAGAAGAAGAATTGCTTTCAAGATAAGTGAGCATTGTATTTTGTAAGTGCATGACCCAGAGTAAGCTTTTGCTCAATATTGGTTCCCATGATGATGATAGATGTGTGCTTTGATGATTGATAGATTTGTTCCGAGTCATCCAACCACTGTGTAGGTTCTTGATTGATGATTGATCATTCAGTAGCCCAGCCTTGCTGAATACGGTCTCTTTGTGCACTGAGCTAAACTTGACTATGCAAAGCTTTGTAAAGAGATACCTCAAGATACAATGACTTCAGTTAAAAGGCTGGGGGCTTTTTCTTTCTCTATCTCAAAACAGTCCACATGGCCCTTCCTGGAGGACTGGCAGGGAGCCTCAACAGACAGATTCCTTCCGTCTTGTTTCTCTGCCATTCTGTGGGAGTCCCCCTCTTCATAGTCCAGGTGACTCAGCCTGATCTCTTTTCAGCCCTGAGAGGGACACTATGTAGATGTGGTACCGATCATTTTCCCTCACACCCTATTACCAAACTGTCACGCCACCACAGCTGGCTGTACGAGAGGCTGGAAAATGTCATCTTTAGCAAGCCAGACACCCTGTGGAAACTTCTGGTCCTGTAGAACGGGAGCTGGCCACCAATGGCCTGAGCATCAAATCAGCCAGCTACCAGTTATTGTAAGTAAAATTGTGTAGGCTTATGGGTACCAAAGGGGATGGTGGAGGGTACAGAGGAAAATGAGAAGTTTAGAATATACACTTATTGTTGTATGTAGAATAGGTAAACAGCAAGGTCCTACTGGATAGCACAGAGAATTATATTCAATATCCTATTGTAACCTGTAATTGAAAAGAGTTTGAAAAAGAATATGTATACATATATGTATGTATGTATGTATAAGTTAATCACTTTACTGTACACTTGAAACTAATATAACATTGTATATACCTCAGTCTACCTAACAATACCTCAGTAAAAATCAATAAAAATTTGAAAACAAATTGTACAGGAACACAGCCACACCCATTCATTTATGAATTGTCACCAGCTGCTTTCATATTACCATGGAAGAGGTGAGGAGTTGTGAGAGAGATCTTAATTGCCTGCAAAGCCTGCTGCTGCTGCTACTGCTGCTAAGTCACTTCAGTCATGTCCAACTCTGTGCGACCCCAGAGACGGCAGCCCACCAGGCTCCCCCGTCCCTGGGATTCTCCAGGCAAAAACACTGGAGTGGGTTGCCATTTCCTTCTCCAATACATGAGAGTGAAAAGTGAAAGTGAAGACGCTCAGTCGTATCCGACTCTTAGTGACCCCATGGACTGCAGCCTACCAGGCTCCTCCATCCATGGGATTTTCCAGGCAAGAGTACTGGAGTGGGTTGCCATTGCCTTCTCCAGCCTGCAGAGCCTAAAGTATTGTAAAAATAATTTTGTTCATTTATTTTTGGCTGTGCTGGGTCTTTGTTGATGTGCGGGCTTTTCTCTAGTTTTAGTATGTGAGCTTCTCACTGCAGCGGCTTCTCTTGTTGCAGAGCTGGGCTCTAGTAGTTGTGGCGCATGGGTCAGTTGCTCTGCAGAAGGTGGGATCTTCCCAGACCAGGGATGGAATCTGCATTGGCAGGCAAATTCTTCACCACTGAGCCACTGAGGAAGCCCCAAGGCTAAAGTATTGACTGCCTGGTCCTTTCCAGAGGCTTGCTGACCTCCACTCTAGAAAAGGGGGAAATGACTATTAGGGGAGCAATCGGCAGGCTCTGGTAAGCAGGTAAGCCACTGCCTTGGAGATGCAGAGTTAGGAGTTGAATCTTATGAAGACTGATGACCCCTGGGACAGTGGGTGGGTATGCAGGTAGTAGTTGAAGAAGCAGTATTGGGAAAGCTGTAAGGAGCTCGGTGTGAAGGAGCCTAGTGGAGGTGAAAGGAGTGAAGACAGGAGATGGCTT
Organism: Neotragus pygmaeus; assembly: GCA_006410875.1. Classification (NCBI taxonomy): domain Eukaryota; kingdom Metazoa; phylum Chordata; class Mammalia; order Artiodactyla; family Bovidae; genus Neotragus; species Neotragus pygmaeus. The sequence goes on from SJYV01018926.1 coordinate 243,780, forward strand.
CCTGAAGTTAGCTTCCATCTTTAAAGCAGAGCCTCATATCTCAAGTACCCCCTCCCCCTTTCTGCAGCCCACTCCTCTTTTTTTTTTTTTCCACGTCATCATGCAGCATGTGGGATCTTAGTTCCTTGGCCAGGGACTGAACCTGTGCCCTTTGCATTGGAAGGCAGAGTCTTAACCACTCCTCTGGCTTGCACTTGATGCTTGCTGCATTCCCACTGCCACTACCAGGTCGGCTCTTCTTTTCCCATAGCCTCTTCACTGGTTCCCCTGCACAGAACCTCAGCCTCCAGACATCCAAGGGAATGCCTTTCAGTGTGGCTTTCATGTTCCTCCCCTTTAAAGGACTTCCAGGGGGGTATCACTAGCTACTCAATACCAACCCAGCTCCTTGGTTGGTCACTCCAGATCGTTCCACTCTTTGACCCTAGACCTGATTTCCTATCCTGTTTTCCTTACAGCCTTACACACACTCTAGTCTCCAGCCTCACAGAAATACCTCGTGCCCAGTCTGTGCTTGGCCATCTCCATGAATTTGCTCCCATTGTCGTCATCTTTTAAAAATTATTTAAATGTTTATTTATTTGAGCCAGTTCTTAGTTGCAGCACTTGCGATCTTTACTTTCAGCGTGTGGGATCTAGTTCCTCGACCGGGGATCGAGCCTGGGTCCCCTGCGTTGGGAGTGCATTCTTAGCCACTGGGCCACCAGGGAAGTCTTGCTCCTGTTGTTTCCTCAGCCTCACACTGTTGAAAGGCTGGCTTTGGTGATCGAGGCCGTGGTACGGGGTAGGCATGTTCACAGCTGGACAGATACAGGGCCGGTCTTCCTTTTGATGCTTTTCACACTTAAATTTCCTTTCCAGCTGGGCCCTGTCTCCCACCCTGAGGAGAAGCTCTCCCTCCTCTAATGCTTCTAGCGCTTCCACGATCTCTCCCAGCTTGGCGTTTGCTCCTTCTGTGCAGGATTAAGAGTCATCCCGCCTGTATTTCTGGTCTCACAGAAGCTGTCGGATCTCTGAGCCAGTCAGTGGTCCAGTGATGCTCTTTAGAAGTGAATGCCTCACACGAAAGAGAGAGCTGACTGACTTGGAGGAATTTAGGTGCAGATGAAAACAGGGCTCTAATAATTCTGTGGAATGTAAGTGCCACTTAAGATCTTCAAAACTCAGAGCAGTTTTTAAGCGAGTTCTTAGAGAAAGATCACTACATTATGGAAGTGTTTTCTTCAGACCTGAAGTAGTATTTCAATGCTTTTTTTTTTTAGCTGAGCCATGTGGCTTGAGGGATCTTAGTTCCCTGACCAGGAATCAAACCCTGGCCCTTGATAGCGAAAGCCAGAGTCCTAACCGCTGGACCACCAGAAACGTCCCAAGAGCTGATAATCGAAGCACGTCTACAGATAGTGCTGATAGCCCCCCTCTGATGGAGGGATGTTGGCAAGGATGGAAGGGAGGGGTCTTCCTTTCTTATAATCTATGTATTTTGCAGTTCTTAAAGAATGAAACAACTTTTTCTGTAATTTTTACTCAAGCTTAAGTTAGGATTAAAAAAACCACCTTCTATCTCCTAACTTGCCTTGTACTTACTATTCTGTGTCTAGAGCCTGGCACAGTCATCAACAAACAGTAACTATTCAATACATACATGTTGAAGGAATAGATAAGTCGACTCTGGCACTTAATCATAAGAGCTTTCTGGAAGATGAAATGGATTCTAAACCAAAATGATTTTTTCCAGAGGTGACATGGAAGGACAAAAGAGGCTTATCCTTCCATTACCCCTCCTTCCGTCACCCTGCCAACCTCCTCCAATACACACATCCCTGGCGTGTCTCTTGGTTATAGGTTTAAAGGTTTGTTAGGAGTGAAGGTGTGTGGCCTTATTATTACTGAGAGGAGCACTCCAGTGTTGGGTAAGGGTTTCATGGCCCCTTTCGTAGTAAACAAGATACTAAAACCAGCCAAAGTGCATTCGTTATGAATGTTTCCTTTGTGGGAACACTGCGTGGAGGTACAGATCTGGGCTTTGTGGCTCAGATCCTAGAATTTTGGAAAGGAAGTGAAGTTTCAACCAGAAGCCTCTTTCAACTTGGCCATCTGTCTGATTCTGTTGAAGTTTAGGTGGGGTTCAGTTCAGTTTAGTTGCTCAGTCGTGTCCGATTCTTTGCAACCCCATGAACCGCGGCATGCCAGGCCTCCCTGTCCAACACCAACTCCCGGAGTCCACCCGAACTCGTGTTCATTGAGTCGGTGATGCTATCCAACCATCTCATCCTCTGTTGTCCCCTTCTCCTCCTACCCTCAATCTTACCCAGCATCAGGGTCTTTTCAAATGAGTCAGCTCTTCCCATCAGGTGGCCAGAGTATTGGAGTTTCAGCTTAAACATCAGTCCTTCCAATGAACACCCAAGACTTATCTCCTTTAGGATGGACTGGTTGGATCTCCTTGCTGTCCAAGGGACTCTCAAGAGTCTTCTTCAACACCACAGTTCAAAGGCATCAATTCTTTGGTGCTCAGCTTTGGNGATGTACCTTACAGACCAAATTGGGGATAGAACGTCTTGCTTTATGCAAAGTTATGCAAAATTAGGGAATCCCTGGCTTAATTGATGAGAAATAAATCCTGTGGTCTGTAAGCGCACAGGTGACTGTGAGGAGGAGGAAACGTTAATTTTGTCGCGCTGTCCAAGAGTCCAGGCAGAACGTCAAAACAAACACATCAGCCTCTTCAAGTAGCTTTAAAACGGCCCACCGAAGTTTCCCCTCAAAATCCCAAATCAACTGCCAAAATTGAAAGCTTGTAAAAAAAAATGCCACGCACTCCCGGCCTCCCGGAGGTGGCGCTATGAGGGTGACGGGAGTTAATTAGTGCCTGCAAAACGCCGCCTGTGAGCTCATCCGAGAAGTCATGCTCTGCACACATATTATTTATAGCAGAACTGAGGCGTGCACGGTGTTTGACATTTCTCTTTAAGCAGGGGGACTTCAAAAAGTCGTGGGCACCCCCATTCCCCCCCAGGTGAAGTGCGGTGGGCAGGCAGCAGGGCGCCGGCTGGAAGCGAACGCGCCAACCACGCGGGTCCCGGCGCAGGTGCCGGAGGCGCCGGCGGCCACTCCGCAGCGTCTGCTCTGTAGGGAGAGTTCGCGGCTAATCTCGGGATGCCTTGCAGATGCAAAATGTGTCTCTGGCCAGCAGGAGGAAGGAAGAGGAAGTGAGAGCAGCGGCAGCCGGCGGCGCAGCAGCCGGCCGACCCGGAGTGTAAGTGCGTGTGCTCGGACGAGCGAGAGCGGGCGAGGATGGCACGGGATAGATAGAGGCAGAGCCACTCACACCGCCTGGGCCCCTGAGCTGGGCGACAGACTCTCCGGCTCCCCTTCCACAGTCGCGGGGTCGCCAGAGAGCCTATCGCTGGGAACCCTCGCCGCCGCCGTCCTGCGACCCCGGGCAGGTTCGTAAAGTTTCCTGGGCTGGCGCGGCGCCCTGACTCGCTGACCTCAGCGCGGCCCGGNGGGTGGGGTGGGTTTCTACAAATTTTAATCTTCAACAGGCAATAAATGAACAGTATCTATGAGCACACCAAATAAAATTGATACCCCTTCATTGTGAGATGATAATATATCTGTTCTGGATATGTAAGATAACAGAGCAGAAAAATCTCAATCAGAATGAGGTGGTTTATAAAATGGTCTGTAGTGGACACTGTAGTGTAGTGGGTGGGCGTTTGCGTTGAACAGACCTGCAGTTTTGATCAGTGCGCCATGCTTTTGTGCTTGGAAGAAGTCACTTAGTCCCCTAAGTCTGTGTTTCTCCATCTGGAAACTGGGAACAGTGACTTTATTTACCTCAGAGGGAAATGTACTGCTATGTAGCAGTGCTGTGGCGGTTGTGATAAAACCCATGCTGTTGGAACAAAGAGACCCCAAAATGCAGTGAATTAAAGAAGATACAACTTTACTTAGTGCATCCAGGCTTGCAAAGAAAGGCAGTCATGCTCCTTGCGGAAATTGTTCTGCAAGACCTAGGTTCCTTCTTCCTTGTGACTCCATCCTCCCCACATCATAGAGTCCATCTATATGGTCAGAGCAAGGTAATTAGCACTTCTGTGTCCAAGCTTTGGGGGAGGGGAAAGAGCGTGGAGGTGCCATGCCCCATATCTTCAGGCCCAGCACCAGAAAAGGTACACACCCCTGGGGTCACTTTCCTTTTGGGAGAATTAAGTCACCTAGCCACATCTGGCTGCCTGAGAGGCTGGAAGTGGAATTTCTAACTGGGTGGCATGGATCCAGACATTCATAATAGAAGGATGGAAAACCATACTTGGGGAGCAGGGCTTAATCAATGCAACCATTATTTATTTGTTGAAAAATAATTGGGTTGGCCAAAAATTAGTTCGGGTTTTCCTATACGATGTTAAAACCTGAAGGAACTTTATAACTTCTCAAAGAAGGGTTTCAATATCCTTGCTCTAGGGGAAGAAGAATGAAAAAGCTGTTGCAGCACAGAATTTGTGTGTCCCCTGAGAGCTCAGCCCTAATGGGATTCCCTGGTGGCCCAGTCGGTAAAGAATCCGCCTGCAATGCAGGAATCAATCCCTGGGTCAGGAAGACCCCCTGGAGAAAGAAATGTCAACCCCCTCCAGTATTCTTGCTTGGGAAATCCCACAGAAGAGGAGCCTGACTGGTTTCAGTCCATGGGGTTGCCAAAGTTGGACACAACTTAGCAGCTAAACCACCACCAAGAGGTGAGCTTCTTTTTGAAGGACGGGATCCTTTAAACCACAAATCTAGGTGAGCCTAGAGGGAGAGTAGCAAGGGTAGGAAGAAAGATGCAGAAGGGGTAGAGATATGCTGAAAGGGAGGGAAGGCTGATAAGCTGTGCTCTTCCTGAAAGGTCCGCTCTGTAAATTAAACTTATACCCTTAGCTTACTGGGCAAGGACAAAGGACAGTAGCTTCTAGAGAAACTTTTTCTAGGAGCAAGAAGTTATTTCAAAGCACAGAAAAGAAGACAGAGAGGAGTTGCACAGAGAAGCCTTATTCATCTTGAGTTTTCTCTTTCAAAGATATACTTTGTGTTCCTGTGTCCATGGGATTCTCCAGGCAAGAACAGTGGAGTGGGTAGCCGTGCCATTTTCCAGGGGATCTTCCCAATCCAGACCCAGGGATCAAACCCAGGTCTCCTCCACTACAGGCAGATTCTTTACCATCTGAGCCACCAGGGAAAGCCCTTGTGCTATGTAAAGGAAAAAAATTACATAAATATTCTGTGAGGTCATCTCTGACTTGTCACTATTGCCAAAGAAAAGACAAAGTTGAAATATAGGAGTTCCTGCATTTTAAAGAAAGTCACTCAAACAGATTCATCCATATCATTTTCTAGATTCTACATGTATGCATTAATATGAGATATTCGTTTTTCCTCTTTCTGACTCAACTCTGTATGACGGCCTCTCGGTCCACCCACATCTCTACATTGTAAAGCAACTATTTTGTTATTGTTTAGTCACTAAGTTGTGTCTGACCCTTTTGCGATCCCAGGGACTATAACCTGTCAGAGTCCTCTGTCCGTGGCATTTCCCAGGCAAGAATACTGGAACGGTATTGCCATTCCCTTCTCCATGGGGTCTTCCCGACCCAGGGACTGAACCTGTGTCTCAGATTCTTTGCCACTGAGCCACCTGGGATGCCTACTATGCTCCAATTTAAAAAAAAAAAAAAAAGAAAAAAGGTACTTAAGGGAAAAGAAATGAACTATCTGTTGAGAGCAACTTTTCTCAACAGAAGAAATGCACAGATTCTTGAAGAAAGCCAAGTCAGGTTGGGAGTCAAGATCTCATATTAGAGCAAATGTTTTTAAATGCTTAGAAAAATGATCTCCACATTCTTTTATTCTTGTACATTTAGCAGTTGTTAAGAAACAGAAGGAATGAAATAATGGCACAAGTCTCTCCATAATATTTTTAAAAACCTACAATTTTAGACTTGACAAATAACTTACTCTAGACTCTTTTGTACTCAAGTAATGCTCATATGTGAGTTGGCATTGGTTTTTGTTTTTATAAGTAACCCTTTGCCTAACCACTGAAAATAGCTGTGTTTATTTTAAGCCGATGGTCCAAAGTTGATAGCAAAGAAAGTAGAAGTGAGACTGTTTCTCAGTTTTTATTTTTCTCCCCACCAAAATGACAAAAACAAATAACAGCTTATACCCGGAACCAAATTTCATGTGTTTACTTCTAAGGAAGTAACTTTTCTGTGAGGTAGGATTTTGTAGATTGACCTGTTTGACCTGACTTGGAGAGTCAAAAAAAGGGCTTAAATTCTTAGTTTCTGATTTCACTTAGCAAAATGATTACTGACCATTGAAAGAGCTTTTGTTTTTTAATTAATTTATTTATTTTAATTGGAGGATAATTCCTTTACATTATTGTGGTGGTTTTTTGCCATACATCGACATGAATCAGTGCACATGTGAACAACAAAAAAAAAATAGAGCGTTTGTTTCTTAAAGAAAAATTAAGTTGTAGTGAAATATATGGAGCCTATAAATCTTATTTCAAGAATTCTGAAATCTTAATTTCAGAATTAAGGGTGGTAGGTGTTGATGACGTGTTAATATTTTATGTGAGTAGGATCTTGCCAGAGGCCCAGGAAGAATTCTAATAGATGAAGTTCAGATTCTGAACAATTTTCAAATTCCTCAGGGGTCTTGAGCTAGGAGTTAATTAGCTGCCCTTCTTTAGTCTCTGACATTGAAAATAATGAATATTTTGATAATTCGACAGTGAACTAGGATGAAAAACTATGAAAAAGAAGGCATTTCTTTAATATGCAGATGCCAGGAACGTCCTTGGAGGTCCAGTGGTTAAGGCTCCACACTTCCAACTCTGGGGGTGGGGGTTCGATCCCTGGTCAGGGAGCTAAGAACTCAACGTGCCATGTGCTATGGCCAAAAATAAATGCAGATGCTAATTGTTGGGTGTCAGGAAGCAGATTACAATAGTAGTTTTGTCCAACAGATAATGATAGGGATATCCAGAGTTTTCTACTTGTGAAATACTAGGTTGCTGAGGCTCACTTAGATTTTTTGTTGTTGTGAATTCCCATCAGTGATAACTGTGCATTCATGTCCATAAGCTCTATGTCCTTCCATGTGTTCATAAACCCCCTACAATTCTTTGATTCTGATGTTTTTTACATTTTCTTTTTTTTCAAATTGAACTATAGTTGCTATACCATATTACGTAAGTTATACGTATACAGTATAGTGACTCATAAGTTTTAAAGGGTATGCTCCACTTATAGTCATTATAAAATATTGCATATATTCCTTGTTTTTTACAGTATATTTTTGTAGCTTATTTTATACTCATAATTTGTACTTCTTAATCCTATCCCCCTATATTGTCACTCCCCCTTCCCTCTCCCTACTGGTAACCACTAGTTTCTTCTCTGTGAGTCTGCTGCTTTTTTCGCATATTCACTAGGTCATTGTGTATAAGTGATACCATACAGTATTTTTCTTTCTCTGTCTGACTTATTTCTGTTAGCATGATACCCTCCAAATCCACCCATGGTGCTGCAAATGGCAAAATTTTATTCTTTTTTTAATTGCTGAGTAGTATTCCATTGTATATACCACATCTGCTTTATCTATTCATCTGTTGATGGACAGTTTGCATGTTTTCTTTCTTTTACTGTTTTACAGTCCATGGGGTTGAAAAGAGTTGGATATGACTGAGTGACTAACACTTTCACTTTCACATCCCATCATCAGTAGCTATTGGACATTCATGGACTAAAGATTATGAACTACCTGTCTAAAACCTTTCACCTTTGCTTCTATCTAAATTTGTCTAAGTGAAAAGTAGTGACTCATCTGAATTAATAAAGTCATATCCCAGGGGTCTGCAAACTCTAGCCTGTAGGTCTGATTGGCTTTTTAACATCTGTGTGTGTGTTAGACACTTCCTTTGTGTCTAACTCTTTGCGACCTAATAGACTGTAGCCCTCCAATCTATTCCTCTGTCCATGGAATTCTCCAGGCAAGAATATTGGAGATTTGCTTCTCCAGGGGATCTTCCCAACCCAGGGATGGAACCTGGGTCTCCTGTTTCTCTACTGTCTCAGCCACCAAAGAAGACCTTTACTTTTTTTTTTTTTTAATTGTAAAAAAAAATAAAAAGTGAAATATGAGACAAAACCATATGTAACCTGCAGTGCCTGAAATATCTGCTATCTGACTCATTACAGAAAAAGTTTGCTGCCTCCTGTATCATGTTAAGTGGTTAAGGTACAGACTCAGGGGTCAGGGGACATTGGTTCCAACCCTGGCTTTACCATTTACAGCATGTTAATTTCTCTGTGATGTGTTTTCTCTTCTATAAATGGGAATTGTTACAGTGCCAACCTTACAGGGTGGTGGTGAGAGCTGTGTAAATGTTTAGTACTTAGTACAGTGCCCGGGGCTTCCCGAGTAGCTTGGCCTTAAAGAAACTGCCTGCAACACAGGAGACGGGGTTTGATCCCTGGGTCAGGAAGATCCCATGGGGAAGGGAATGGCAACCCACTCTAGTATACTTGCCCAGAGAATTCCATGGACAGAGGAGCCTGGAGGGCTACAGTTCATGGGGTCACTAAGAGTTGAACACATGACTGAGCAACTAACACATACACACACACAGCCTAGTACTTTGTACCCAATAAATGTCAATGATTATTATTACTGTTGTGGTGGGAACAGTCTTTGAGAGCTCACCTAGACTAGCCTTTGCTTTCAGCTGGTGAACGAGCAAACTATCCAAGACCATTTTCAGCTTAAGACCCATTTTATTTCTAATAGTGCCGACTTAACTGAAAAAAGACATCAAGACAGACCCATGCTCAGATGTTAAAAAAAAAAATGCTTAAAAGCATAAAAGGAAATAATAAAGATACCTTCTTTTTAGGTTCAGAAAAGAACAGTAAACGTGACACTTTAAAACAGAGCAAACAGACTTTCTTTGATGTTACTTATGACAAACACGAGAACTAAAGTGGAAATGTGAGCAATCAGAGAGAGGATAATGGTTAGAGAGAGAAAAAAGAGGAAGCAAGAACACACAAGGCTGTCAGCAGAAGAAGAGAAAGCTTATGTCAGAAGGAAGGCTGGCGGGCTTTCTTCTGGATGACCAGTGTTTCTATGTTTCCTTCCCTTGGGAGCCCACCTTCCTTATTCTGTGCGTCCAGTTTAATCGTTCCCATTTGAAGAAAAGCCTATTGCCTTGTGTTTGATCATTTCCTCTGCAGAAATAAATTTTCAGCCTAAAGTCAAGGACTGTTTACAGAACACACATTGTATGTAAAGTATGCTCCCTCAGAAAACTTGTCACATATACATGCAAAATCATCATATTTTGTATATTTATTTATGAAGCCAAGCAGCTTTACTGCCGTTAGCCACTGCCTTCATCACCGTCGTTCTTATTCTTAACATTTGTTGGATTTCTGAATACTTTTCTTCATCCTCTCTAGTGCCCGTTGATTCACTCCCAAGTTGGGGAAGAATGAACTTAGTTACTTACAGAAAGAGGAAAGTGTTAAAAGAAACACACCAAAAAAATGATTGAAGTAAAATTCATTCTTTTTCCTTCTGTTTCACTCGAGTTGTTTATTCCGTTTGTGGATACTGCAGCAGAGAGGTGAGTGGTCCAGGATTGCTATTTGATGATGTCAGGAGACTAGAGTAATGGCCTCGCATGGAGATTACACAGTGAAGCCTTGCATTGATTATTCCCTCATCTTATTAGCTGATGGAGAACTTTGAAAAGACAAGATTGCAGAGCTTTTCAAGAGTGCAGCTTCCAGGATCTGATCCCGAGAGCTTGATAATCGTCACTGCCCACTGGGACTGTGTTAGGAATAGTGGTGGCTTCCTGTACTAAACTCCGTTTTATGGGAGAGCTATAATCACCTCCTGCCTCTCCTGCAGATTGTTCAGATAACGTTATCACTTTCAGATTGACTTTGGTTTTCCTTCCTAGCAGTTACAGAATTAAAATCAGCCATGCTCATTTACTTGGGTTTGTCTTTCTGTGCTAGAATTTACATTTGCTGAGGTAGGTGAGTGTTTTTTTGTGTTGCTTTGGTGTTTATGGCCAAGCCGCATGGCATGCACATGAAGGATCCTAGTTCCCTGACCAGGGATGAAACCTGTGCCTCCTGCAGTGGAAGTTCAGAGTCTTAACCCCTGCACCACCAGGGAAGTCCCAGTTTTTGTTTTGTAAACTACTAAACATTTCTCCAGGAGCCCAAACAGTGACATTTGAAGTTGCTCAGTAAATATTTTTGGATGAGTGAATGAATGAATAGATTAAATACAGTTATTTCTCATTTCTACTGAAATATCCTCCCCAGACACATGTAGGTTGTCAGCTGGTATCATTCTAGCCATTTTTGTGCTGAGAAGGATATTTTCAGAATACTTTAAATTTTGAATGAATTCTGTTTTAAACCCATGAACAGTTGAGCACATAAAAGAAACAACATGAAATACATGTTTTCATCGGTCAATAATATTGTAACAGCTTCAGTTGCTCAGTCATGTCCGACTCTTGTGACCCCATGAACTGTAGCCCACCAGGCTCTTCTGTCCATGGGATTCTCCAGGCAAGAATACTGGAGTGGGTTGCCATTGCCTTCTCCAGGGGATCTTCCAGATCCAGGGATCAAACCTGGGTCTCCTGCATTGCAGGCAGTTTCTTTACTGTCTGAGCCGCAAGGGAAGCCCCAAATAATATTGTAAATGGTAAAGTGTAAGATTGCTAGATACCCATGACTCAGGCAGTTAAAGCCTTTCAGTTCGATTCAGTTCAGTCGCACAGTCGTGTCCGACTCTTCGCGACCCCATGAATCAGCACTCCAGGCCTCCCTGACCATCAGCGTCTCCTGGAGTTCACTCAGACCCACGTTCATCGAGTCAGTGATGCCATCCAGCCATCTCATCCTCTGTCTTCCCCTTCTCCTCCTGCCCCCAATCCCCCCCCAGCATCAGAGTCTTTTCCAATGAGTCAACTCTTCGCATGAAGTGGCCAAAGTACTGGAGTTTCAGCTTTAGCATCATTCCTTCCAAAGANAGTAAACCAAGAAGGAGAAAAGCATGGCCTGCAGGGCTTGGTGGACCCACCCTGGGAAAATACAGCGGGAAATCACAGAAGGAACCCCTGTTGAAGCAGATGGTCAGGGCAAGGGAGAACTCAAGTAGAGTGGACCTTGGAAAGGAGAGGGTTGATAAAACAAGCATTACAGTGGGAGGCTTGGGAAAGGTTGATGATCTGATAAAGGGAATTGATGAAGTAGAAAACAGAGACTCCATTAAACGTTAACCTAAGGAGCATTCTCCGTTGTATGGCCTGGGGCTAGTGACGCTGACCCTGCACAAGCCGAGAGGCCAGTGCAGTCCTAGTCCCAAGGGGCCGTGGGAAACAACACATCCATGGTCATGAGAGTATAAATGCCCTTTATTGACTTTAAACTCTTAGAGTCAATCTTTACAGAGTTAAAAAAAAAAAAACACACCAGAAAATTGAGATGGTTATAGGACAGAATGTGTGAGAGTTATGTGGATAGCAGATAAAAATTAGGTAGTGGGAGGTCATTGAGGAAAGATGGAGGAGGTGAATGAAAACAAATTGTTCCTAGAAAATTACGCTCTGTGCCTGACAAACCACAACAGTGGCTTAGTATGTGGTGCAGAATCCATCTGGTGCTGTCGGTTGGGCTTACACGAGGGTCCTGATACCCTTAGGGCTGGAGGGACAGGGGAGGAAATAATAAATGCTCATTTTAAAAGCTGTGTACACCAGACCCCTGAGCCCTGAAACAATAAGGAGTAACCACCCAGGGGCTCTGTGCTCAGGAATTAGGTAAAACTGGGAGAGAGGGGGATAAATACACTCACCTGTTCCCCAGACACAGAGACAGGTGGAGAATGGGTCTGTGGTGAGGGGTTAAACCAGGAATAACCAACCCAGGGTAACCACCAAGAGAAGCCCAAACCAGGACTAGCTTTTCTTTAGAGTCCGGCTCAGGGTGAGGGTGCCTGCAGTGGGATTATAGTATTGTGTGATAAGCTCTTCTGTACAACTTGATGTTTGACTTGCAGATATGAATTTAATAGAACATTTTATTGTACATACCTTTATTCAGCACCTGTCATATCATCCGATGTGCTAGAAGCTTGGTGGACTGGAGAGACTCAGTCTTCTCTTAATTCCTTATTGTCTTCTTGGAGAGAGAAGATGCTAAACCAACCATCAAACAAAATAATCAGTATGATTACAAATTGTGATGAATGCTGTAAGTTTAATTTCACAGTACACAGAAAGTTAGCGCTACTTGTATAAACTTCAGTCTTTAATAGAGATACTACACTGGTTTTTAAAATATATTTGAGAATAGGAACAGTTCTTTTCTTGAGTAGCTTGTTGAGCTCAAACGGCATGCTGCACATCAGATCTACAAACACAACAGCTGTCTCATTTGTTCCCTTGTTACTCATTTTAATGAATCACTTGAACAGACTTCAAAATGTTAAATTAGATATATAAGCATGCTTGAAGAATTATATCATAATATCATATTTCAAATTTAGTAGTGATATCATTGTCTAAATATAGAAAGTTTTAAGAAAGTCGGTTTTTAGCTACTTTGCCCTCTATAAATAACATGGTAGTAAAACAGCAGATAAAAATTAACCGAAGAATCCGTAACATCCAAGTATAGAGAGCTGAGGAAGTTCCCCCACGTCCCTTCTCCCTGACATAGGAACCGTGATGCTTGGAGTAAATCTTTTGAGGGTCCTCAAAGGTGAAAATTGGCCGTTCCTTGCCTTTGTAGTAGAGATCTGAACAACAAGAAAGTCGGGAAGGCATTACCAGCACAGAGTTTTCCTCTGTATTCTTGATACTTCCTGTTGCCGAGGGTTTGTCCAAAGGGAAAAGAGAAATGAACAGAGGAAGATGTATGTCAGCTGTCTTCTCATTCCTCTCGCCTTTCATAGCATTCACAGCAGTCTGAGAACAGAAAAAAAAAAGTTACGTCTGTGTTCCTCTACCCTGAGCATTTGCTTTTTAAAATAAACCTTGACTGTTCCATCTCCCCTGATTTGGGCCTGTTTCCTCCATGAAAAAGCTGGTGAGGGTGTTAAAAGCTGATAACGGTGTCACATATAAGATATAGTCATAAATCACTGGAAATGAACCTGCCAGAACTATCGTACTAATGCACTTCTACAAAGGACGGTAAATATGATAATTAAGGGAATTGTTTATTTTAGTCCCTTTGTTCATCCCTGAATGTTTTTTGGTGTGGGTCCTCTCATTTGATTGTTTTATACAATTCTGGGAGACAGATCTTACCAGTGCAGGAGTTTTAGATGTGCAAGTACTTACATACGAAAGAAAATCTAGTATCACATCTCTGGAGATCGTTTTATTTAAAATAATCGTAAGTTATTTAGCATTCTGATTCTTTCAGAGGTTAAGAAGTGGAACCACTGGGTCACTGAAGCCCCGAAACGCTTAAGACTGGATGTTTTGTTCAGTTAGTGAAGTTTGTGTAACCCTGGCCGGTTGGCTTGCAGAGGTGTGTCACCAGTCATAAGGAGCGGAGAGGGTCACGTGACTGGTTGTTTATGTAAGTCAGTAAGTCAGTGTCTGTCATCTTACATATTTAAAGAACTGTACATGTTAGTGCGAAACTCGGGTATAAAATGGGCTGCCGGTTTGGAGGCGAGTCGGCTGCTGCAGCAGGTGAGATCATAGACAAAACCCACACCCCTCTCCAGACAGAAAGATCCCCATGGAGATAAGCCTGCTTTCTGGGAGGAGTCACTCAGCCACGTCTGCCTTCGCTGTTTAGCGTCTCTGTTTCACTTTACCTGTCCCTCGATTTGAAGTGCAGTGAAAATGAATACAGAGCTTGCCAGAGGCATCTTTGTGGAAGTGATTCTGTTTTAGCCACTCATGTCAAAGACACCTGAAAAACACCTGAGATTAAAGCAGGCTGACCACGTGAACTTAGAAACTGGCAGTTAGTAAATTGTCTTCTTAAAGATCCAGAAACCCATATGCCACCTGGATGCAATCTAGAGATGCCAACTTTTCCTTAAAAGGTAATGATGAAAGGTCCAAAGGTGCATAAGGAAATAGTGAACCTACCGAAGTTGATACAAGAGTTTTGTCTTCAGAGCAAAAGTCTTGAATAGGAATTTAGAAGTTAGCTTTCTGTCCTTGAGTAACTGATTCGTAGAAGTTCAAAGTACGCTCGTTGTGCCTTGCACTTTGTTCTGTTCTGTTTTGGGTTTTCCTGATTTCTGTAGTGCCTGCCTTTCTGAGCTTTTCTCTGCTCACGAGGACTCCACTAGGGGGCAGAAAACAGAATGGAAAAAAGGAAACCTATTCCGTGCATTGCCTGTGCTACAGTGTTATGGCGTTTGCTATTCTTTCTGGATACCTTAGGGGAAGGTCTTTCTCTTGTGTATATTTCACATAATAGCATCTATATCATGCTTATAACTATATATTTAAAGTGTAAATGCTTATTCAGGCTAAATGATAGTTTCTCAATTAATTCATTATATTTCTTTGGCTTTTCTAGCATGTTTCTGGCATCGAACCTCAAACCACGAATTATTATTTATGGATGACCATAATGATGGTCCCTGTGAGGTTCACCTTATCCATGAATACTCTTCTTCATTCATTCACTCAGTAACCACTCATTGGGTTCCTACTTTTGTCAAGCATTGTGTGGGTTAGGTTTTGAGACTAGAGCAGTAAAGAGAGAGTTCTTGGGAGGCTGCACATAGCAAATGTTTATGTGCAATTGCTCCCTAAGCCATTTGGTGAAAGGACTAGGCTCAGAGGACAAAGAAGGGATTCTTCTTTATCTTCCTTGCAATTCTGATTTTTTAATAAAAATTTTAAAGGCGATACTTCATTTGCAGTTATTACAAAGTATTGATTATTATATCCCCCATGTTGTACAGTACATCCTGGTAGCCTATTTTACAGCCAGTAGTTTGTATCACCCACCCCCGCGCCCCCACCTCTGCAAGGAATTGTCCTCCCCGCAAGGAATAAGTGATGGCTACAATGCTGGGTAGTTTCTATTTCTGAATATTCTTTCCCAACTGCTCCTAAAGATTAGAAAGCCATATGGGGTTGGTGTGGGGACCTCAGTGACAGGTCTCGGAGACTATCTAAAGGTCTTGTTTTTTCTTTTTTCTTCTTTTTCTTTGTCTTTGCTCCACCAAGAATTAGATCTAGTTACCTGAAACTCATTAACCTCTGCCAGCCTAGGGTTACAGAATATTAATCTTTAAATGAAAACCTCGTTAATTTGTCTTTGCATGGTCAGTTATTCAACAAGATGTAGAACCGGTGCTTTTGATTTTATTTTCTTTTTTTAAAGCTAGTCAGATTTTAACTAGAGATAACTTTTGTTGTTGTTGTTGTTGTTTAGTGTCAGACGCTTTGCAACCCCATGGACTCTAGGCCACCAAGCTCCTCTGTCCATGGGATTCTCCAGGCAAGAATACTGCAGCAGCTCACCATTTCCCTCTCCAGGAGACCTCTCTACCCAGGGCTCAAATCCTGGGTCCCCTGCATTGGTGGGTGGATTCTTTACCACTGAGCCACCAGGGAAGCCCAGAGATACTTGGTTTCTCCTCAGTTTCGGACCAAACTATCCTCTGTTCACTGTAGATAATGTATAACTAGATCACCTAATCTTCTAATCTTAAGGTATAAACATTTACTCTGAGAATATCTTCAGTTTACGATGCCTAACATTAAGTTAAAATATCAAAAAAAATTCTTTTCTGGAATAAATTCTTTTTCTGTTATGTTTAATAAATCATTCTATGCAGAATGAGATTGCCATTATTGGTAAACAAATGCTGCCATTTCTTTCAAGAAGATAATACATGTTTGTTTTCACCATTATGTGCTTAGAGCATTAACTGCATACTGTACAAAATTGGACAAGGCCCAGTAGGACATCCTTTGAGTAATTAAATATCTTAATTGCTAGAGTGTATCTGGGATTCTGTGCTAAGGAAGCCCATGGTTAATAAATGTCCTGTGTTTTTATAGTCCTTAAGTGTGTTTTCTTTATCAGGTTTCAGAAAGCATTTCAGTGAGGACTTCACCTTTATTTCTGTAAATTCTAGCATGATAAGCAATACCTGGAAAAATTAATGACTATTAGTGAATATTAGTGAAATATTAATGAATTAAAATTTAAACCCAAGAATTTTAAGCTTCTGAAAGCTAGAAGTGTGGCTCAGGAAACCAAAAACACATCACCTGTATGGTAAAAGTTAGCTGCTTAGCATTAACACATATACACTACCATGTGTAAAATCCATGGCTATTGAGAAGCTACTGTATAGCACAGGGACCTCAGCTTGGTGCTCTGTGATGACCTCGAGGGGTACAGTGGTGGTGGGGAGGAACAATAGGGAGGGGATACAGGTATACTTACAGCTCATTCACGCTTTCATACAGCAAAAACCAACACAACATTGTAAAGCAATTATCCTCCAATTTTTTTTAAAAAAAGCTACTTTGAAAGTATGTATATACATGGATAAAAATTAGATGAACATATGGAAAAATGTATTTTTGATGGTGGTAGGATTGTATATAATTTCCTCCAGTTTTTCAGTTGAATTTGCTGTTGATTGTAGTTTATTTTGTTAAAAAAAAAATGCCTGTACAACTTACACAGTTTTGTTCTGAAGAACACTTCTTTTGGATCTTGGATAGCCTCCATAAATATGGATTCCTCATTTGAAGTTTATAATATACTAGTATAGGGCTAAGTCTGTTGCTATAGGTTTTTCTTTTTACTAGCTGATTTTTTAGAATTAAATGCAGAGGATAAAATCTAAACATTCTATCCAGCAATTAATAACAAAAAATAATTTTGCATAACTTAGACTGAATATTTTTTTCCTACACTAATAACATACTCCTTTGAATGTTTTATAGTCTTAGTGCACCCTTCCCCTCCTGCCAGCAATCCCAGTTGATAAAGCATTGAGGGTTTTAGCTAGAAATTTCCCCCTGTGTTTGAGCTAGAATGATTTCAGTTTATAGGAACAGGACAATAATCAGAACTATTGCCTGTGGGAATTTTCCTGGCGGTCCAGTGGTTAGGACTCTGTGCTTCCACTGCCAAGGACACAAGTTCCATCCCTGGTCAGGGAACTATTAATAAGATCCCACGAGCCATGTAGCTCAGCCAAAGAATTGTTGCCTTTAACATGCCTACACTACACATGGACCAAGTGGGGTGCAGGGACTTCTACACGTATGTACATATTCCATCTGACTTCCTGTCTACATATATCTATTTCAGTAGCATCTACAGTCTTAGGAACGGGGCAGGGACTAGATAGAAGAGTGGATATACTGGGTGGAAAACTATAGACAGGATATCCTCTTGGAGAATTTCATGACAGGCTGATCCCACCACAAGGAGTTGGGGGTTTGTGGTCTTCTGAAGCCCTCTAATTAAATGGAGGAAGCGATACCATTTTTTATTTCCCCTGCTTGTCCTCTCCCTTCCAGATCCGCTCCTCCTTCACTCTAGTTAAATACCACCAATTATATATTTAAAGTAAAAGCCTGAAATATGGATTTCTGTGGCAAAGTGTGGGATGTCCCAGTGACGTCTCTGAAAACCCAGAGCCAATCCCTGTGCTTTGAACTCAAGGTTTATATTTAGAAAAACAGTGTGGATCCTGTATTTTCACAATGTTGTAAACATGTTTGTATGGCTATTTTTAGCTTCTGCAGACTTTAGTGAACTTCCAAGTTGGCAAGTCAGAGGCAGTCAGTTGTCGTCTGTTACCTCAGATGCCAGCACTTTGTGAATGATTGATTGTCTTGGGTTTCTAACATATTTAAAGCAGAGAAGTGTATAACTTATCTTGTGTCAACTGCATGTGATATGTCTATATGTATTATTATACATATGCTCTTTTTTTAAAGCTTTTATGAACTGTTTAGCTTGGGTAACAGTTTTTCTTGGAGTTTAGGATGAGTTGGGTCCTGCCAAATGGGACCAGCAGAAATAGCTAGTCTTTTTCTCTTTCCGCCAGCCGTTCTCTCCCAGTCCTCAGCACTAAATCATGTACATCTAAATCCTTCTAGTTGCTGTTTTTTTCAGTCCAGTGTCAGTCACTTCAGTCGCTCAGTCCTGTCCGACTCTTTGCAACCCCAAGGACTGCAGCACGCCAGGCCTCCCTGTCCATCACCAATTCTTGGAGTTTACTCAAACTCCTGTCCATTGAGTCAGTAATGCCATCCAACCATCTCATTCTCTGTCGTCCCCTTCTCCTCCCACCCTCAATCTTTCCCAGCATCAGTGTCTTTTCCAATGAGTCAGTTCTTCGCATCAGCTGGACAAAGTATTAGAGTTTCAGCTTCAGCATCATCCTACCAATGAACACTCAGAACTGGACTGGTTGGATCTCCTTGCAGTCCAAGGGACTCTCAAGAGTCTTCCCCAACACAACAGTTCAAAAGCATCAATTCTTCGGCACTCAGCTTTCTTCACAGTCCAACTCTCACATCCATACATGACTACTGGAAAAAGCATAGCCTTGACTAGATGGTCCTTTTTTGTCAAAGTAATGTCTCTGCTTTTCAATATGCTATCTAGATTGGTCATAACTTTCCTTTCAAGGAGTAAGTGTCTTTTAATTTCATGGCTGCAGTCACCATCTGCGGTGATTTTGAAGCCCCCCCAAAATAAAGTCTGACACTGTTTCCCCATCTATTTCCCATGAAGTGATGGGACCAGATGCCATGATCTTTGTTTTCTGAACGTTGAGCTTTAAGCCAACTTTTTCGCTTTCCTCTTTCACTTTCATCAAGAGGCTTTTAGTTCCTCTTCCCTTTCTGCCAGAAGGGTGGTGTCATCTGCATATCTGAGGTTCTTGATATTTCTCCTGGCAATCTTGATTCCAGCTTGTGTTTCTTCCAGCCCAGTGTTTCTCATGATGTACTCTGCATATAAGTTAAATAACCATGGTGACAATATACAGCCTTGGCATAGTCCTTTCCTGTTTTGGAACCAGTCGGTTGTTCCATGTCCAGTTCTAACTTGCTCCCTGACCTGCATACAGATTTCTCAGGAGGCAGGTCAGGTAGTCTGGTATTCCCTTCTCTTTCAGAATTTTTGACAGTTTGTTGTGATCAATAAAGGCTTTGGCATAGTCAATAAAGCAGAAGTAGATGTTTTTCTGGAACTGTCTTGCTTTTTCGATGATCCAGTGGACGTTGGCAATTTGATCTCTGGTTCCTCTGCCTTTTTAAAATCCAGCTTGAACATTTGGAAGTTCTCAGTTCAAGTACTGTTGAAGCCTGGCTTGGAGAATTTTGAGTATTACTTTGCTAGCATGTGAGATGAGTACAATTGTGCAGTNGATGCCATGATCTTTGTTTTCTGAACGTTGAGCTTTAAGCCAGCTTTTTCGCTTTCCTCTTTCACTTTCATCAAGAGGCTTTTAGTTCCTCTTCCCTTTCTGCCAGAAGGGTGGTGTCATCTGCATATCTGAGGTTCTTGATATTTCTCCTGGCAATCTTGATTCCAGCTTGTGTTTCTTCCAGCCCAGTGTTTCTCATGATGTACTCTGCATATAAGTTAAATAACCATGGTGACAATATACAGCCTTGGCATAGTCCTTTCCTGTTTTGGAACCAGTCGGTTGTTCCATGTCCAGTTCTAACTTGCTCCCTGACCTGCATACAGATTTCTCAGGAGGCAGGTCAGGTAGTCTGGTATTCCCTTCTCTTTCAGAATTTTTGACAGTTTGTTGTGATCAATAAAGGCTTTGGCATAGTCAATAAAGCAGAAGTAGATGTTTTTCTGGAACTGTCTTGCTTTTTCGATGATCCAGTGGACGTTGGCAATTTGATCTCTGGTTCCTCTGCCTTTTTAAAATCCAGCTTGAACATTTGGAAGTTCTCAGTTCAAGTACTGTTGAAGCCTGGCTTGGAGAATTTTGAGTATTACTTTGCTAGCATGTGAGATGAGTACAATTGTGCAGTAGTTTGAGCATTCTTTGGCATTGCCTTTCTTTTGGATTGGAATGAAAACTGACCTTTTCCAGTCTTGTGGCCACTACTGAGTTTTCCAAAGTTGCTGGCATATTGAGTGCAGCACTTTCACAGCATCATCTTTTAAGATTTGAAATAGCTCAACTGGAATTCTATCGCCTCCACTAGCTTTGTTCGTGGTGATGCTTCCTAAGGGCCACTTGACTTCACATTCCAGGATGTCTGGCTGTAGGTGAGTGATCACACCATCGTGATTATCTGGGGTGCAGAGATCTTTTTTGTACAATTCTTCTGTGTATTCTTGCCACCTCTTCTTAATATCTTCTGCTTCTGTTAGGTCCATACCATTTCTGTCCTTTATTGTGTTCATCTTTTCATGAACCATTCCCGTGGTATCCCTAATTTTCTTGAAGAGATCTCTAGTCTTTCCCTTTTTACTTCCTTTTTGTCAAAGGTTATAAGACTTGGGTGGTATAGAGGGAGATGGAAAGTTGACAGAAAAAAGAAAGCTGGGCTCTTGTGAGGGTCACGACATCATAGAACAGGCAAGATGGTGCTGATTAGTTGAAAAAGAGAGGTAAATGATCAACAGCTTTTCTTATGGGGTGAGATGATTATCTGGATGACATGTGAATGAAAAAGTGTTTTCCCCACAAAGAATCATGTCTTTCCGAAGGATAGTGCTCCCCTCTGTCACTGCAGGGAGGCGGCGGGGAGAGCATCACTGTCAATACTCGGGCTCAGTCCTCTACGGTCCCATCCAAGATCCTCTTCATTCATTATCTGTGGAGTAATTTTTGCGTCCTGTTCGGCTCTGTGCTTACTTCTCTTTGGGTGAGGTTCTTCTCCCTTGCCATTTAAACTTAATGTGCTTTATAGTCTATGACTCCAGAATGCATAATTCATCTCTTTGGAAGTATGTGTTTCCAAGGAAGCCTTTCATTGCCACATATCTTTTGTTCCAGAAGCTTTAGATTGAGTTCCATGTTAAGAAGAAAATTATACAAAGCATTATTCTGGCTCATTCAAGATAAATGTAGTTATGGAAATTGGAATTTTGTTTTGTACCACTTTATGCTTCTCCTCTACTTCTTAATGTGAAAGTGTTGTTTCTGAACTGTCATCCAAATAGCAGTGTTTTACTTTATCATGAATTGTGAATGTTCAGTACAAAGCAGGGGAGAAAAGGAGAATGTTTTTGTATGTTTTGCTGGAAACTAAAAATGCTAGCTTTTTCCAGAATTAATTATGAATTTTGAATTGAATAGCTAAACAAGAAAGAGTTTAGACACTTGTTGAGTTTATGGAAGATAAATTATTTTTTTAATTTCAGAGTGTTATTAGTGTTATATATATTTTTTAAAGCCACTATTTAAGCAAGCATGTTCTTTTCCCAAGAATAATATTAACAAAAACAACGCAAGGGACATGCATTTGTGGGGCCCAGGAAAATCAGGAAACATATTCACATAATTGTTAGCATCTCAGGCACAGCAGCCTACAGTAACATTTCACAATTTTAAACATTCGTTGTGGGTTTTCTTATTTAGAACTGCAGCCTCTTTAGCAATTGGTACTGCCTCTTGCTCAAGTCGAAGAAATAGACTTTAAAGCAGCACCGTCCCATGATAGCAACTACACTCGTGTGGCTAAATTAAATGAACTGGAAAATCCACTTCTGAGTTGCACCAGACTCGTTTTAAGTTCTCTATAGCTGCATGTGACTAGTACCTGCTGTGATGGTTAACATAGCCATTTTCTTCACGGCAGAAAGTTCTGTTGGACAGCATTGCTCTAAAACTGTACTTAGAATTTGTATCTGTGCTAGAAAATATGGTGACTTTCAGATGTGATGTCAATTTCCTACCACTGAAACAACAAAATTTAAAGTTCTCACATCTTATTCTTCACTTAAACATGTCCATTTTTACTGTACTTCTTCATAGTACATGGCTTGTTGCCTTTATTCTCCTAATGATATTACATTCACCCTCAGAGACAGGGATGTCATTACACACACACACCCCAAAATTGAACATATAGGAGAATTAGTTGTATATATAATTAAATACACTAACATGAATGTTTTATAACTAAAATACGTAGACGTCTCAGTACTGTAGGGACTTGTCTGAAGTTGTGGTTCCTGGATTGTAGCACACTGGCATGGTTCCATATGGTTTCATATTAACTTAATCTTGATTAAGTAGTTTCACTTTTTGTTGACTGAACCTTGCAGAGGAGGAGATTTGACAGGATTTATGGCTGAACTCTTACAGCAATAGAAGACCTGCTGTTGGTTTGGCGTAGCATTAATTTGCACAGAGACTAGGTTCGTAAAGAGCAGAGACAGCATCTTCAGGGTCACCAGGAGACACTGATTCATTCATTTGTTCAGGTAACACTTGTCACACTTGTCTTTTAAGGCACCACATCCTTGCCTACTGTGCACTCTGCTAAGCACTGAGATGGAAGAGAAATGAAACAAGATCTTGGGTAGGAAACAGCTGTTCAAAGGACTTCACGGCAGTCAGGAGAAGCATACTCGAATAGAAATTTGCACAGGTGCTCTGGATACCTTGGAGCATTCAGCTTTACCTGGAGCAGGTGACAGAGCCAGAGAAGGTACTGATAGACTGGAAGGAGTTGCAGCTTCCCTTCACAGCAGATTCCAGCTACTCCAAAATGGAAAAGATTAGTTCCTGGCCAAGCCCTCTCAGTGTTTGGAAATTTTTCAAGCCATGGGGGAGAGGGAAGTTTAAAATGCCATTCAAAGGCATCATTTTAATGACTGTGTCAGACTCCTTCATAGAAACGTATCTTAATTTATTTCCTCAATTTCCTGCTGTCCCCAGTTTGCTTCCTGGTTTGCTTAGGACTGAGGAGTTTCCCGGGATGTGGAATTTTGACTTGTAAAAATAGGGATGATCCTGGGGAAACTGGGATGGTCACCCTACCTATTGTTGCATATTTAGATTGTTTCAAATATTTGCTGATATAACCAACATTGTACTGAGTGCTTGGATATCCTATGTATTTAGCTGTCTTTTGCTTTATTGCCTTTAGTGAGATTCCTAGAGATGAAATGAAGGGTTTGATGACTCTGGATGTGTTTGAAGCTCACAGCCCTTTATGGTACTTTTGCTGTTTTCAGCTAAATTGGGAGGAATCTGTCTGGACATTTGTGCTAACTTCTGCTTCCATGGGTTCTTAGGGAGATATACAAAAGACACACTTGCTCTGTAAGTAACTACAGCTGCCGTTCTAAATCTCCAGCCAACCTGATGGCATAGGACTCCCAAATACCTTTCGCCTAGGCCAAAGGCAGGCTGAAGGCTGACTCCTGAAGTTGAGGTGGACTCCCTGACCCCACCGTCCTGTGATCAGACCCTGATGTGAACACACTGACTCTTAGAGTACTTGGTCACAGGAAAAGGGTGAGAAGAAATGAAACCCAAGGCAGGTGGTCTTTCTTCCCAGTACAGGTTCAAGCCTTCAGCCAGCCACATAGGACGTTGCAAGCTTACCTTGCATCCGCTGTTAGCCAGTCTCTTGCCTCTTAGCCTGCTCCTCGTCAGGATGAGGAAGCCTTGGAAACTCAGAGTTAGTGTGTCCCATAGCCCGTATACTTGGAAATATGAGAGATGAACTGGTATTCACAAGTAAAAATATATATTCAACCTGCCCCACCATGCTGTATTGAGAGGTGACCTACCTTCCTGTGGAATTTTAGACATGAATGTGCCTAGTTGGGGTCCAAAGTCTCATATCAAACTCTTCTTTGTAGTAAGAAGTATTAAAGGGAAGTCCTGTTTCAAGCATTCTTATCACGTGGCCCAGGGGTCCTGTGAACCCCTGACACTGTGTGATATTATTTATGTGCCTTTTTTAAAGAAAAGGTTCTATTGCTTTTATAAAATTCTCCGAGCGGTCTAACGATCCCAAAAGGTGTAAGAACTAGTTTGTGTTTATAAAATACCAGGGAGTGTTGGTCATTGATTGCTGTTTTGTTTATTGCTTTGATGTAGGGCTTCCACCAAAGTTTTGAGGTAGGCATCAGTTTAGCAATGATGTCAACAAGTAAGTGAGATGCACTTTCATTAATAATTTAAAATTCCCTGAAATTTCTTTCCAGCTACCATAGTGTTTGAGTTATATATGATTTTTGTTATTTTTGTTAGATTTGCTATTATGAAACTGCTTTACGTCTAGCTAATTTGTTTTTGTCCAGACACTGTATGTAAAGCTCTATTTAAGAAATTTGTGGCAGTTGTTAGCCTACCTCTAGGCATTGTCTTGCATTATTTTTGGTGTATTCTTTTGTTTATATTACTAAGCTAAAGTTAGCACAGATAACACTAGGCTAGAAGATGGTGACAATAGTTTGAAAACAGGAAATTTTAGGCTTGTGTGTGTTTGGAACAGATGATCTTAATGACAGAGCCAATGGAGTGGAAACTTCCACTGAGCCTGTTTTTTCCTTATTTTGCTCTATCAGAAAAGATGGTGCTTCCTGGAAAACAACTCAAGTATTTTAAAGCAAATGGTTTTCTTTTGTCCCTGCTTCTTGGCTAATTTGTTTTTCTTTATTTTATTTACCCTAGTTGTATTATTATTATGGAAAGTTAATGTTTTTAATAGGAAAAGTAATTCCCAAAGTGCTTATTTTAGATATTTAAATATCTGAGTATATGACTGTTTACAGATATCGTTTTTCAAATAAATTAAAATTGTAAGAATATTAAGACCACCAGACTTTGGGAGAAGAAATTTGTTTCTCTATTTTAAGTGCTTCCAACTTTCCTTTTTTTTAACCCTCTAAATTCCACTTTTTAAACAAAGTAGTTATACTTTGTCTAAGCTGTTTCCTGACTAAGACTCAGTCTCTCCAGATGTATCCTGGAATTCTATATTTAAAAGAAAGGCTAAATTTATTCACTAGCTGCAGAATATGAAGAGGAATATGCATTTCCATACAGATGTCAGCTCTTTTGTCTTATATACATCATTCCTAGACTTTAAAATATTAATTAATAGGCATCCTTTTTTAAAGCATTTTGAAGCATAAGCTTTAAAACATGTAAAGTCCCTCGGACTGCAAGGAGATCCAACCAGTCCATTCTGAAGGAGATCAACCCTGGGATTTCTTTGGAAGGAATGATGCTAAAGCTGAACTTCAGTATTTTGGCCACCTCATGCAAAGAGTTGACTCATTGGAAAAGACTCTGATGCTGGGAGGGATTGGGGGCAGGAGGAGAAGGGGACGACAGAGGGTGAGATGGCCGGATGGCATCACGGACTCGATGGACGTGAGACTGAGTGAACTCCAGGAGATGGTAATGAACAGGGAGGTCTGGCGTGCTGCAGTTCATGGGGTCGCAAAGAGTCGGACATGACTGAGCAACTGAACTGAATTGAATATTTTTAAAATTATAACAGTATTGAGTGGAAAGTCCTTGAAAAAAAATCAGACACAAAATCATATAAAATAAAAATATGAAACTGGTCTGACCCTCCCAACCCTATTCCTGGAATGACCGCAGTTAACACTTCCGGTGTGTCTCCTTCCAGACCTGCTCTCTAAACATAGTTTATATATACACATAATCATTTCAGACAAAATGGAATCATACAATTTTGCAGCTTATTTTTTTTTAAGTTTAACAATTATCTTGTGAGTGTTTTTCATATATGTGCTTCCCAGGTGGCTCAGTGATAAAGAATTCACCTGCAAGAGATGTAGGTTTGATCCCTGGGTTGGAAAGATCCTCTAGAAAAGGAAATGGCAGCCCACTCCAGTATTCTTGCCTGAAAAATCCCATGGACAGAGGAGCCTGAAGGGCTACTTCCATGGGATCATGAGAGTTGGACAAAACTTAGCAACTGAGCATGCATGCATTTTTCATATATACAGATTTGTCTCACTTTTAAAATGTTTTGCGTCAATTTATTATTGTATCTGTATCTCAAAATTTATTTAACCATTATCCTGTTGGTGAAGGTTAGATTAAATCCTCCCTTATTAAAAAATAGCATTTTCATTTAGTGAAACACCTATCTTTGTTAACATTTTACAGATTTATAAGATTATACATAAGTTTTGAATTCACAGTTGTGACCTTCTTTCCTTAAATTTCAGTCGAAAGACCTTTTAAGAGATTTCAGAATAAGAAAGTTCCACTCTTTTTTTCCACCAATTTCCTAGGATAATAGTGGGTTAGTAAAATTACAGTGGTGATGTTTCGTGATGGAAGGGCGGTTGACTCAAGAATATAGAAAGTGCTATTCTTCAGCTTGTCCGGTCAAGGTCAAGTTGAGGATTCAGCAGCTATGACCTGTAGACCTGGGTGGAGTCATTAGAGGTCTTTCTGAACCACCCAAAGGGAGCACACTACCTAGGACCTGTGTGTTGGGAGCTCAGAGAAGCGGGAGCATGTCGGTTAGGTGCCTTAACTCAGAGCAGTCTGAGGAAAGCTGCAAAGAAGAGGTCTTAAGCTAAGAGAAAGAGGATGTGTTAGACTGAAAACAGCAAAATGTGTGTGTTGGTTGGAGAGGCAGGGAGGGTAAGTATTGTTTTGATCTATAATAAATATGGCTTTGTACACTGACCTGTGAAGGGAGGTTGGGCTACCCTAATAACAACAGTGGACTCCTTTTTTTCTCTCACTGAGGTCTTTTGATTTAAGTTCACTGGCTCTCCGCAGCAGACACAAAAAAATTTAAGGAATGGTCTCAGCTTTCAAAGAACTGGATGTCGGGTTGGGAAAATAATTCATGAGTATTTGGAACATTTGGAAATGTACATAGAAAGATAACTGTAGCCCACCAGGCCCCTGTGTCCATGGAACTCTCCAGGCGAGCATACTGGAATGGGTTGCCATTTCCTCCTTCGGAGGATCTTTCTGATCCAGAGATTGAACTCAGGTCTCCTGCATTGCAGGCAGATTCTTTATCATCTGAGCCACCAGTGAAAATGACAAAATAACAGATTGTTCTAAGCTGTCCGTAGCTATGCAGAAGACTTTGGCCAAGACCCCCGAGAGCAGGTGTGACAAGACAAGGGAAAGATTTGAACAGAACTTTGAAGAATGGTTAGGTTTCCAATAGTAGAAAGGAGTTCAAATATACTCTCCAGTGGGGTAAATACTATGGACAAAAATGAGATGAGAACAGATAAACTGCTTTGGTGGCAGTAGAAGGCTTGAGAAGAGAAGGAATTAGATTAAATCTTAAAAGAACCTCTATAGTTGTTTGTTGCTTAATTCTCTTTTGAAAACCAGCCTAATTCTGTCTGAGCACATTTGAATGGTGAGCATTTTAAACACCCTATGCTGAGACTTCACTTTTGGTGCAGTGGTTAAGACTTACTTCCAATGCAGAAGCTGTTGGTTCAATCCCTGGTCAGGGAACTAAGATCCCACATGCTGCATGGTGTGGCCAAAACAAAACAAGAAAACCTCTCATAGCTGTAGAGTTTTGAAACAGATG
This sequence comes from Neotragus pygmaeus, assembly GCA_006410875.1. Taxonomy (NCBI): domain Eukaryota; kingdom Metazoa; phylum Chordata; class Mammalia; order Artiodactyla; family Bovidae; genus Neotragus; species Neotragus pygmaeus. Next base: position 271,378 of record SJYV01018926.1, read on the forward strand.
AATTTATGGTTTATGCACCTCTATCTTTCCTGAATAATTCTTCTCAGCCCAGTTGCAAATGGGCTGGGAAGATTGCAGGCTGCTGTCTATGGGGTCCCACAGAGTCAGACACGACTGAAGCAACTTAGCAGCAGCAGCAGTATCCCTATAATGCATAGAGAGTGTGAGAACTTCAGTATTTTTATCCGTGTCTCCTTTGACATATTCAGCATTGCCTGAGCACCTCGCTGGAAGGTGCTGGGGTTTTCATGGCTCCAGTCCTCAAGAAGCTCACTTGTAGGGATGTCAAACTCAGTAACTGGAAATGAGGGGGAAACAGAGAGCTTGGAGGGGGCCATTCAGGGGTGGTTTCCCAAAGTCTGAGCTAAATCTAGGAATGGATTATGTGCTAAGGGCCAGAATGTATCAGGGCCAGAGGCAGTGCAGAAGAGTATTAAGGGACCTGCATGTATTTCCAATGCAGAGCCACAAAAAGGGGTGGAGAGATAGCGAAAGCTAGGAGAGCGCCAAAACATACTTGCCAGAGAGGGTTTGGCTTATCCTGCAGGCAGTTACCGAATATAGGGGATAGGTAAAAGCAATGCAAGTATAATAAATGTTGTAGATACTTAGTTTCACCGCCTGATGTAAATATATGTCCATTGGGATANAAACATACTTGCCAGAGAGGGTTTGGCTTATCCTGCAGGCAGTTACCGAATATAGGGGATAGGTAAAAGCAATGCAAGTATAATAAATGTTGTAGATACTTAGTTTCACCGCCTGATGTAAATATATGTCCATTGGGATACTTCCTTGGTGGCTCAGATGGTAAAGCGTCTGTCTATAATGCGGGAGACCCTGGTTCGATCCCTGGGTTGGGAAGATCCTCTGGAGAAGGAAATGGCAATCCACTCCAGGACTATTCCCATGGACAGAGGAGCATGGTAGGCTACAGCCCATGGGGTCGCAAAGAGTCAGACACGACTGAGCGACTTCACTTCACTTGGGATCTGTGCACTCTCTGTGCTGTTCTCTTTTGATTTTCATATAGTAGCCACATTTAATCTTGAAACCCTGAGATGGGACACTGTCATCAGACTATTATGCTTCAAAATGCAGACCTGCTGATGCAACCTTATTTTAACGCATCATTTATTCAACTTCAGGTTGAACTGACTGTTGCATGTACGAAATGACAACAAAATAAATGTTTGCATAACTCCCTTAACCACATCTGCTTGTTAGCCAGTGCGTAAAATGATTTTTCACATATATTCTGTTTAAAATGGTTTTGAGGGTTTCCTAAAAAAAAGTGTCCTTTTTTGTCCGTTACTTCAGTGTAGAATTGGTAAGGCAATGTACAGCTTTCTCTGGGGCTACCAAGGCAGCAAGGATAAAAATAGGGCAAACTTTAAGAATCCCAGATATTTTCAGATAACAAAGACTGATTTATGTGGACCCATTTTGTGCTCAGACAAAACATAGAGAAGCTTTTGTGCTGTGATTAGCAAGGGTGCTGATGTCAGTTCTCTTGTTGAGCATCAAGCTTTATTCTGTGGCTAAATTGTGCTTTGTACCCTAATCCAGAGAACCTTTGTATCTGCCTTATTAAAGTGTGTAGTTTATGTAATTGCTTTTGTTTTCCAGTTTAATCTGTGCCAGATTCAATGAGAGTGACTCATTTTGTGACTGAGACAAACATTCACATTTGGACCATGTTAAAAATAAATAAATAAGTGGCAGGTGCTGCTTGGCTAAATTCTGTGTTTTCATGTTGTAATTTCCTGCTGCAAGGGTTCATCTCTTAGATAATGCCTTCTCAGCCTCTGTAATCGCTAGCCCAATCTGCCCAATGCCCCGCGATTCATTGCTGCTCATTTCTTGGCTGTTTATTTTAGTTTCCAAGGGCCTTTTACATGTTAACAGTATCATTTCAAGAGGGAAACATAGAAATGGATGGGGCAGCTACAGTCAACTGGATGACCAAGAGTGACAAGTGAACTGTAGCAAAGGGACATATTGCATTGTTCTCTCTTTTTGCCATTTTCCCAGGGTGTTTTGTGCCTGTGTTTTGGCAAAGCTCAGTTGTGTCTACTTTATTATGTATACATTCGGCATTGGAGCTCCTTCTCTCAGGTGGAAGGTTTCGAAAGCATGCCTTTCTATTCAGGGTGGCCCATGTATCTAATCTAATAATCTGAAAATTGTGACGACTTCACAGTCTTACGGGAATTCTGTTTATTATATAAATATTTCTAAGTACTTGGCCCTGGGCTATGCATTGACTATGTAATGGCGGATAAAATAGACATGGTCACAGTCTACTCAGACTTTACAGTCTGCTTGAGGAGTGAGATACTAAATAAAGAAATACAAAGAAAAATTGGATCACAAAATTATAAAAATGACTACATAGGTAAGTGATGAGATCCCTAAAATTATGCCCTACCTACACTGGGGAGTGATGGGTTGAAGGTGGTCAAGAAAGAGAAACCTAAAGGTCAAACAAAGTCTGCCTGGCAAAGAGAGGAAAGAACATTCTGGACTTAGGAAGCAGCATGTGCAAAGTCCCTGAGACAGGAGACAGTTTGACATCCTATAAATCATATGATTAGCAGGAGAAGAGACAGCTGATTAAACTAAAGAGAAAAAAAAATGACTGTGTTTAAGAATTTAGAGATGGACTATACAAGCACAACAGTATGGTAGCATTTAGTAGAGGGGCCGATAATCTTGCATACTGGCTTCCCTGGCGGCTCTGATGGTAAAGAATCTGCTTGCAATGCAGGAGACCCAGGTTCGATCTTTGGATCGGGAAGATTTGGAGAAGAGAATGGCAACTCACTCCAGTGTTCTTGCCTGGAGAATTCCATGGACAGAAGAGTCTGTCGGGCTGCAGTCCATGGGTCACAAAGATTTGGACACGACTGAGCAAATATGACACAACCCTACATACGTCTTATAGCCTGAGAGCTGCACTGAAATACAGTATAGAAATTGATGCCTGTAATATTTAGTCTGGATGGCATCACGGACTCTATGGACATGGGTCTGAGTGAACTCCGAGAGGTGGTGGTAAACAGGGAGGCCTGGCGTGCTGCGATTCATGGGGTCGCAAAGAGTCAGACACGAGTGAGCGACTGAACTGAACTGACTATTTAGTCTGAGTCATTGGGGGATGCATGAATTATGTTCAATGAATTATGCAGTAAGGCGTTTTAGAAANAGGCCTGGCGTGCTGCGATTCATGGGGTCGCAAAGAGTCAGACACGAGTGAGCGACTGAACTGAACTGACTATTTAGTCTGAGTCATTGGGGGATGCATGAATTATGTTCAATGAATTATGCAGTAAGGCGTTTTAGAAAGATTTCCTTGTACCAACCACATTAAAGTTTTAAAAAGTCATTTCTGTATTTAAAGACATAACTTTCACCATCTGGAGAAATCACTTACAAAAAGATATGATTTGATGGCCCTGGATAAGTGAAATAGTGCTGTGTTTTCCTTTTTCTTTACTTGTCTCTTCCTTTTTAAAGCTTGGTGCTTGATAAGGAGGTATCCATGAGGGCATGAGTTTTACTAAGAGATATTTATTTATTTTGAAATAAATAGATTTATGAATGGATTTTTATAATTCAGAATCCAGTGCTAAATTCATGTGAATTTGACACTTTATAACTTTTCAGTATTGTCTAAAGCATCTGTAGAACTCCAACACTGCCTTCTTCTGGACACTAATCGTGTGCTTTTAACTGAGCTGCAGTCAGACTGAGAAATTAATTCAAAATCTTGATGATAGGCTCTTCCCTGGTGGTCCAGTGGTTAAGAATCCAGCTTGCAATACAGGGGACACAGATTCAATTCCTGGGCAGAGAACTAATATATCACATGCCCCAGAAGCAACTCACCCTGTGTGCCACCCTAGACGGTCTGTGCTCCGCAACTAAAGATCCTGCATGCCACAGCTAAGACCCAGTGCAGCCAAATAAATATTTTTTAAAAGTCTTGATGATATTAAAGAAGTACAGATATAATATTTTAGGTATTTGTGTTTTTTCTACTTGATCTGCTTATTAAAGGATTGCATAAGTTTTTCCATGAAGGAATGCCTGTCCATTGACAATTTGTTGTTATTGAGTCGCTAAGTCATGGGGTCCAACTCTTATGCAGCCACTTGAACTGTAGCCTGCCAGGCTCCTCTGACTGCAGTTCTGCATATATTTTACTAGACTTGCTGTATACTCAAATATTTGCATGTGTGACGAGTGTTTTCTTCATAGGCAGTAGATTCTTGGAGGGAAGAAACCATGAATTTCTTATCATTTCTTCACACAAGTACCTAGCATGTCATTTATAGTATAATCAATAACTTACGGACTGATTATTTCATTGACTTAGTCCTTAATATATCTAAATTTTGGGGGTGAATTCAATTTAAAGAATCTTTTTAAATGTTAAAACCTGAAGTTATCACCCTAGTTAATTCAGTTATCGGTACAGTTGTCCAAATGATTATACACCAAATGAACTGGTTTTTGCACCACTCCAGTCCCTTAATTTTCATTTTCTCTGCCTCAGAGAATTGTCACAGCTGTGACTCTATCAATGAACTACAAGTCAAAATTAACTCGTGTCAGAATTTATTTAAAAAGGTGGGCATTATGGAGGCTGAGACTAAACATCTATTGGAGAAGTTTATATGGAATTTAGTTAGTCCTTCTCTTGGTTTACATGTATTTTTCAGGATAAAATTAAGCAGTTTTTAGTGGATACTGTCATGCCTTTTGTGTTACAGATGCCAAGTTCTGCAAAAGAAAAAATATNATGGAGGCTGAGACTAAACATCTATTGGAGAAGTTTATATGGAATTTAGTTAGTCCTTCTCTTGGTTTACATGTATTTTTCAGGATAAAATTAAGCAGTTTTTAGTGGATACTGTCATGCCTTTTGTGTTACAGATGCCAAGTTCTGCAAAAGAAAAAATACAGAGGGACCCTATCATGTCACTACTAGTATTCCTTTCAGTGATTATAAATTTTGTAGATTTTTTAAAATAAAGGGATCTATATGTTAATGAAGAAACAGAAATAATATTTGGGGAAGGGGGGTTGGCCTACGTTATGGTACCAGCGTCATGAACATTCTTTGTCTGAGTAGACTATTTGTGTGTGTGTGTGTGTGTGCATGCACGCCTGTGTATTTGTGTGTATACACTCAGTTGGTCAGTCATGTCTGATTCTTTGTGACTCCATGGACTGTAGCTCACCAGGCTCCTCTGTCCATGGACTTTTCCAGGCAAGAATACTGTAGTGGGTGGCCATTTCCTTCTCCAAGGGATCTTCCTGACCCGGGGATCGAATCCATGTCTCCTGTACTCTCAGGCATAGTCTTTACTACTGCACCACCTGGGAAGCCTGAGCAGACTGTAGGTAGAGCACCAAACTTATATACTGCTCTGAAGAAAGTGTCTGAACATGCCAGAAGCATAAAGCTGTCAGTACCCGCAAGTTATCACTGGAGGAGACATCCTCGGTCTTGTTACACTTTTCCAGAACTAGGGGACTGAGATGCGAATGGTGCCCCATCCTGCTCTCCAGATGGACAGAAGTGGACACTGTCCGTGGGAGATTTGATTCCCTTGGGGTTCATAACTTGCCGTGTCTCAGTTCTTCCACTTCCTGGTGGTCTGACCCTATCGTTCAGTCTCGAGCAGAGAATGACTCTTAGCAGGTAACTTGAATCTCGCTAAAATGGGCCTCTTGGTCTGACTGCCCACTCAGGAAGACCCTCACAGAAGACTAAGGCTTCATTTCGTCGCTGGGCAGAGATGTTGGGTTTAAAAACTGATGAAGTCAACTCTTTCAGACAATTGATTCTGGTTTTGTTTTGTTTTGTTTTGTTTTTTAATTTGATCAATGTTGAGGTTAAAGAGGGTAGTAGTGAAAGAACTTCTAGGCTTCTTTAGGTATAATATGGAAGTCCTTTGCCCTTTTTTTAACTGAGTTGTATATTTCTGTTGTTACCGCTGAGTTGTAGGACTTCTGTGTATATTCTGGACAGTAATGTCTTATCAGATATATGATTTTCAAGTATTTTCTCCCATCCTGTGAGTTGCATTTTCACCCTTTGATCATATCCTTCGAAGTAAAAAAGTTTTAAATTTCAATCCAGTTTATCTGTTTTTCTTTTCTTTTTTTCCTATGCACTTAGTGTCATATTCAAGTAATCATTGTCACATCTAACATTGTGAAGCTTTCCCCTATGTGCTTTTCCAAGAATTTTATAGTTTTAGCTCTTAAATTTAGGTTTTTGATCCATTTTATGTTCATCTCTGTATAATATAAGGTGAGTGTCTTATTTAATTCTTTTGCAGGTGGATATCCGGTTTTTCCAGCACCATTTACTTTTTTATATTTAATGAAAACTAAATCTTCCTTGATTTGTTGACTTGATAGTACACCAGTGTAAATGTCTTCTCATATCAATCAATGTCTTCTAATGCTGTATCAGATTATAGAGAATAATAAGTGTGTCTACACACACATTATTGAGTTAATTGAAGAGACACCAGTAAACTTGGCAGGAATGGTAGATTATTCTATGAAAACAAAACAGCATATGTGACTTTCTCTAGTCAATGATCTTGTAAATTTGATTTGACAAATGTGCATCTGAAAAACTTCTCTCAGCTTAACACTGTGTGAATATTTTTGTTTTGTTCTTAGGCATGGAAGAGGAGATGGTTTGTGTTACGCAGTGGCCGTTTAACTGGAGACCCAGATGTCTTGGAATATTACAAAAATGATCACGCCAAGAAGCCCATCCGTATTATTGATTTAAATTTATGTCAGCAAGTTGACGCTGGATTGACATTTAACAAAAAAGAGTTTGAAAACAGCTACATTTTTGATATCAACACCATTGACCGGATTTTCTACTTGGTAGCTGACAGTGAGGAGGAGATGAATAAGTGGGTTCGCTGTATTTGTGACATCTGTGGGTTTAATCCTACAGAAGAAGGTAAGTTCAAGATTTTGTGATGCACCCCGAGTTCTCCTTTATGACTGCATTTTTAAAGCCATCATAAAATTCATTGTTATTTCAGTTCCACAATATATATTTTTTAATAGTAACAACATGTAGAAAAAGCACACCTCTCAATATCTGGAGAGAAACTTTATGTAAATTTTAGAAGGAAAGACTATCCTTGTGGGGCAACCTCTAAATAATGTCCTGAAGATGACAGGAAGGCATACGTATTTAGAAGTGTTTCTTGAGTTCCAGTATAAATACTAAGTTAAACCTTAACACTGCTGATACTTATATCAACCTATTAAAATAACATTTTCATGCAACTTAATTCTTTAGAAGTTTTTTAAATTGAAGTATAGTTGCTGTACACTATTATATGTTACAGCTCTACAATATAATGATTCACATTTTTTAAAGGGTATGCTCTTTATAAATAAAATATTGGCTATATACCCTGTGTTGTACAATATATCCTTATAGCTTTTTTTATACATAATAGTTTGAATCTCTTAACGCCCTTTTCTTGAAGTCCCTTTCCCTTACCGTGCCCCCCTCCCTTCCCACTCCCTACTGGTAACCACTAATTTCATCTCTATGTCTGAGTCTCCTTCTTTCTTTTTGTATTCATGGGTCTGTAACATTTTTTAAATGCCACATTTAAGTGAAAGCTTAAGTGATATCATAAAGTGTTTGTATTTTTTTGTCTGATTATTTCACTTAACATAACACCCTCCAGGTCTATTTATGTTGTTGCAAGTGGCAACATGACTTTTTCATGACCGAGTAGTATTCCATTGTAGATATTATATTGATGGTATATATTAGAGTATATCATATCACATCATGATATACATACATTGTATTCCATTATATGTATATATATATAAACACCATATCCTCTTTATCCATTTGTCTAATAATGGACACATTATTTTTAAACTATATTGGATTGTGGAGTTATGAAATAGCCAAGGTGATTATCAATATCTATGAAAAGAAAATTGAGAATCAGTCAAAAAACATGATGAAAAAGAAAAAGCATCTCTATTTACTTAAGACAGATGCCCTATAAAGCATGTGGAGGAAGAAGGGACCTGAGTTTGGAAACAGAGGTAGTGAAGAAAAGCTTCTTAGACAAGCCCAATTGTGAACTGTAGGCTTTTGAAGGAAGTAGTATTCTGTCTACGTGAATGAAAGGAGGGATGCAGAACCTGCAGGCTTAGGGGCTAGGGAAGGACACAAGGTGGAGTAGACTCCTTGGTTGGAGAAGAGGGCTGTGAATGATAAAGGCAAGGGAAGACTTTCTTAAGGATCTAATATTCAGGTGTCTGTCCTGGAAGAAACTATGGTTTTTCCAGAAGTCATGTACAGATATGACAATTGGACCATAAAGAAGGCTGAGTGCCAAAGAATTGTTGCTTTCAAACTGCAGTGTTGGAGAAGACTCTTGAGAGTCCCTTGAACAGCAGGGAGATCCAACCAGTCCATCCTAAAGGAAGTTAGCCATGAATATTCATTGGAAGGACTGAAGCTGAAACTCCAATACTTTGGTCACCGAATGTGAAGAGTCAAATCTTTGGAAAAGACCCTGATGCTGGGAACAATTGAGGGCAGGAGGAGAAAGGGGAGACAGAGGATGAGATGGTTGGATGGTATCACCAACTCAGGGAACATGAGTTTTAGCAAACCAGGAGACAGTGAAGGACAGGGAAGCCTGAAGTGCTGCAGTCCATGGGATTGCCAAGGGCTGGATGCGACTGAGCAACTGAACAACAACCTGGAAGAACTGAGTGATTAAAGACCTCAAGCAGAAGTTTACAAGTGGAATTCCTCTTTGGGTACTTTTATGTATTTTCCTTGCCTGCTTCCCTACTCTTCTTTTTAAAACAAACACTGAGAACCCATGTAGGGGACTCCAGTACTTATTTAGGTTTGCAGAGTCAAAGAATAGAAATAAAGGTGGCCCAAGGTTTCTGACCCTATTGTCTTCACGGCTGTACTCACATTGACAAGTGTGCATTTCCAAATACATGTACTTAAGAGCACTGGAGATTTGGTGAGGGGTGGAAAAATTGTATTAACAATCAACATCAAGTTTGGACTGCAGTGAAACAGTCATCATCTCTAATTAGCTCAGGTCAGCACACTGGTTTCCTCTCTGGCCAGGCAGCCCCCAGGAGAAGGAGGCTTCTAGGACTGGGATTGGCCCAGTGGGGAGCGGGGAACCCCCTGCTGAGAGACCCCCAGAATGCTCAAGGGAAAACAGCACTGTGAAAGGGAAGGAGGTGACTGATTTAGACAGGAGGCTAATGACACAGAGCACTTCAGCAGAGTTCTGCTGATTAAAAGCCTCAAGAAGTTGTTCCGCATATGGAATTAAAGCTTTGGCTGTTTTTGTAAAGTTACTAAATGTTGTTCCCAGTTCAAGTGGACCTGTGGGTATTATTTCTTAATCCAGTTAAGCTCCATTCTTGCTTGCAGACATGATCTATAGTTGAGTACAGTGGAGGAATTTGAAGTTGAAGTTATAAATGAGATGGCTCTTTTTTTTTAATTCAATGTATCTTTTATTTTTTAATTTTATTAAAAAAATTTTTTATATTGGAATACAATTGATTAACAATGTTGCGTTAGTTTCAGGTGTGCAACAAAGTGATTCCGTTATATATATACATGTATCTATTCTTTTTCAAATTCTTTTTAGGTGTATATATATATTAAAATTTTTTTAATTGAAGGATAATTGCTTTGCAGTATTGTGTTGGTTTCTGCCACACATCAGCATGAATCAGCCATGTGCTGTGCTGTGCTTAGTCTCTCAGTCGTGTCTGACTCTGCGCCCACCAGGCTCCTCTGTCCATGGGGATTCCCCAGGCAAGAATGGGTTCTCCAGGCAACCCATGGAGTGGGGTGCCATGCCCTCCTACAAGGGGGTCTTCCCAACCCAGGGATCGAACCCACATCACCCACATTGCAGGCGGATTCTTTACGTCTGAGCTACCAGGGAAGCGTAAATCAGCCATAGGTGTATATACATTGTCCCCTCCCTCGAATCTCCCTCCAACCTCCCATCCCATCCCACCCTTAAGTTGTCATAGAGCACTGGTTTGAGCTCCCTGAGTCATCCAGCACATTCCCACTGGCTATCTGTTTTATATAGGGTAATGTGTTTGTTTCCATGTTGTTCTCTCCATCCCACCCTCTCCTTCCCTGCACTGTGTCCACAAGAATATTCCATTGGTATTTTTATACCACAGCTTCTTTATCCACTCATCTGTCAGTGGACAAGATGGCTCTCTTTTTAATGGTTATTTAACAGCCAGTCAGTAATGGTAATGATTTATTTAGACACCACATTTGTTGCACTATTTGTATAGTCTTTGTGCCGATGTTGTTCTTTTACCTGCTTCCTTTTCAATTTAGAATTTGTTTGGGGGGATATGAAGTCAGACTTCTGTTTCTATTGGTACAGATTCAGCTGATCTGAAGACTCCAGTACGTGTTCTTCTGTCTGTTTGTTTTCTTTATAATTCTCCTAGTTAACAAAGGATATTAGGTGCCCTCTTAATACATTCTTCAGTCAAGGAACATGAGTGTGCAATTTTTTAGAAGCACTTTCATAGGGTGGTTAGAGTTGATCACCTCCCAGATGAGCATGTCTAATGCTAAGGTATCCCACATTAGCTTTACAAGTGTGAAGGCATAGAGTCTGGTTCATTTGTCCACCTTAGAATGGTTCTTATCATCTGGGAACTTGATGAACACCCACCCAGTCAGCTCTAGGAAGTAGGTTAGTTTTGTCTGCTTGAGAAAACTGATTCATTAATCTACCCAATTATCTGAGTTTGCCAGGGATCTGCTAGGCTTTGGGCATTTATTCAACCAATATATATTAGGTGACTAATTAGGGAGACAGACAGATGAAGTATTACAGGCAGAGAACTGAGCATCTTATGAGAGAATATTCATACCCAGAATAATTCATTACAGTTGATAAATATTCTTGCCTAGAGAATCCCATAGACAGAGGAGCCTAGTGGGCTACAATCCATAGGGTCACAGAGTCGGACACAACTGAAATGACTTTGCACGGCATGGCACAAGTTATACAGGTGTGTGTGTGTATACATATGTTTATATTTACTTATATGTCATACTTCAGTATATATTGAAATATTAATATACAATCTATATTAGTATAGGTATAATTAGTACAATCTATATAATTAATATAATGTATTATATAATATATAATATAAAAGTATACATGTATATTAAAGTGTGATACCATGAGGGTGTGTAAATATACTTCTTACCTTCACAGAGTTTACAGCAGTGTATGCATGCTAAATCACTTCAGTCGTGTCCAACTCTTTGTGACCGCAAGGACTGTAGCCCACCAGGCGCCTCTGTCCATGGGATTTCCTAGGCAAGAATCTGGAGTGGGTTGCCATACCCTACTGCAGGGGATCTTCCCAACCAGGGGATAAAACCCACGTCTCTTAAGTCTCCTGCATTGGCAGGCAGGTTCTTTACCACTTGCACCATCTCAGAAGCCCAGTCTAGTAGTAGGGGGGCAAGCACTAGGAAATATAATGCAGCTTGATAGGTGCTCTGCTAAACAGGAAAAAATGCATAGAGAGCAGCTGATTTTGTCTCAGGAGGGCCAGGAAAAGCCTGCTGCTACTGCTGCTAAGTTGCTTCAGTCGTGTCCGACTCTGTGCAACCCCATAGACGGCAACCCACCAGGCTCCGCCGTCCCTGGGATTCTCCAAGCAAGAACATTAGAGTGGGTTGCCATTTCCTTTTCCAATGCATGAAAGTGAAAAGTGAAAGTGAAGTCACTGAGTCGCGTCCAACTCTCAGCGACCCCATGGACTGCAGCCTTCCAGGCTCCTCCATCCATGGGATTTTCCAGGCAAGAGTACTGGAGTGGGGTGCCATTGCCTTCTCTGCAGGAAAAGCCTAGGTAGTTTTAAATGGCTCTGTGACTATAACTGATACTGTACTGAGAGCTTAATTTTTGTCCTTAATGGAACAGTTTCGGTGGCATTAATAGTCAAAATCAGTTACAATGCCTGTTTTCACTTCCTAGTATAGGGAAGGGGAAGTTTCAAAACTTGAAAGCCAGCTTTTCAGTAGCAAAACTCAAATCGTTACAAAACAGATTAGAAGTGTATCTGTCTTGAGTGAAGCTCTCAATTTGTGAACTTGTAATCTTCACAGTATCCATGAAGCGAGAGGTCATTAGAAAATGTATGATTAATCAAATTCAATATGATTAATCAAATTTGATGTATATATGCTGAGTTGGTTACCAAGAATAGCTATGCTAATCACAAATGACTTTTCTGTTCATTAAAGCAAGTCCCTAAGAGTTTCTATTTGCCAATACTTTTCAATTTTAGATCCTGAGCTATATCTGAATTCAGCTGTGTTTATTTTTTCAATTCTACAGTTTAGATATTTTACAAATTCATCTTGGCCATCTCCCAAATAACCACAGTTAGAAATGTCTTCCTAGGCTGTGTTGGAGACTTGAGTTTCTTGGAATAAATCAGTGAAAGATGAGGAGTCTTCATTGTGTCCTATCAAGGATCCACACAAATAGTTTACTGTGCTCCAAAATTTTGGTTTTTGATGCACAGTAGCAAAACTGCAAAAAGGCTTTAAAGCCACCACTGTATTCCCCTATTCATTTGTAGTAGCTGACTTTGCTAGATGCCTTTTTAAAAATTCTTCATCTTTAAAGATTTGTATCAAATTCTAAGCTACAGAGAACTGCTGTTATCCTTTGAGATCACATTTATACAGTTGAATATGACAAGGCAAATATCAAAATGTCTTTGTTCTTCCATTAACTTTACTACCTGCTTTATACTCTCATGCTTCCAGATAGATCTCACCCCCACTCACGAAATAATAGGTGCTTTTGTCTTTACCTAGATCTGTCCCCTGAGCCCTGGGCTCTTCCCTTTCCAGACAGCCAAACTCGCTCCCACTCTTGGCTTAAAATTAATAACACAAAATGGTTTTTCACTGTAACTAGTTTCAGCAGACGTGAAAAGAAATAGACTATGCTTGGCATTACAGTCTGAGAACATAACTGTCCCCGATCCCTAGGAGAATAACTGATTTTCCCCTGAAAACAAAAGGAAAGGGGAAAAATCTGACCTGTGTTTTGATTCCAGGAACCTCTCAAAATATCGTTGCCATGTTATTTCCACCGCCCCAGGTGACCATTGCTATTACTGAATACTCAGAATGCTGGCAGGCTGAATCTGTTTTTCAATTCTAGCTCATTGCACTGTGTGTGGTTCCTATGAATGCTTTTATTTAGTAGTCTGGAGACTTAGAAACTAATTTCTTTTGTTTTTCTTGGAAATGTGCAGTTTTATTTTTGTTTCTACACTGACGTGGAAGCTATAAAATCTGCTAAACAAGTGCCAGGAAACTCAACCTTAGGGCTGAACACAGCTTGGTGCAAAGGCTCCTGGTCTCATTTCAGGTGCACGTTTGAAAAATTGCCTCTTCATCAGTTGAGTTGCTTTTCTCAAAATGCCTGGATAATACTGGCTTTAAAAAAAATAATGCGATTCTCTGATATTCCTCCTTTTAGAAAAGTAGATAAACTAATGTGTGAGGATATGCACCTGCTCCCTTTTCTGCAAAGCACTGCTTCTTAATTGGGGAACTTAAATTTCTTTTTATTTATTCTTTTACTCAGCTATAACTTCGTTACTGTGAAAAGTACAGTTCTAAAGTGTACAGTTCAATATAGTTTTATTTATCCATTCTGTATCTGTATGTAGAAATAGAAATCTGTGAAACTGGCCACTCAAACCAAGAAATGGAACAAATCCAATCCCCCACAAGGTTTTCTCATGCGTCTTCCTTGTAAAAACACAGAAAAAAGTTCAAATGTAACCATTATTTTGCTTCTCTCACTATAGTTTTGCTTATGCTTGAAGTTTATACAAATAAAACCATTGAGTCTGATGTTTTTCCAGTAGTAAGTCTGTGAGATCCATCCATGTTCCATGTGGAGTTCTACATCCTATGTAGCCCTCCACTGTGTGAATATATTGTAAATTATTTTATTACCACAGACTTGGGCCTCCCGGGTGTTGCTCATAGGACCTGTCTGCGAATGCAGGAGACATAAGAGACACGGATTTGATCCCTGGGTCGGGAAGATCCCCTGGAGGAGGGCATGGCAACCCACTCCAGTATTCTTGCCTGGAGAATCCCATGGATCCCGTGTAGCCTGGCGGGGCTAGAGTCCACAGGGTTGCCGAGAGTCAGACACGACTGAAGTGACTTAGCATGTATACACCATTTGCTCAGGTATGTCAGTAGTTACAAAATCAGAGGATCTTGTCATGTCAGTTTTGTAACATTCTCCCTTACCAGTAAGAAAGGTCATTGCTTCCCTGGGCTTAAGCACATGTTCCATTTGGTTAAAAAATATATTATTTTTAATATTTTGAGGCATTATCTGGGCACCCCATCCCATCTTGTGTGAGGAACACTTACTTTAGAGCATTATGCTTCAAGAAACCATAATGTGCATAAAGGTAAAAAATCTGTGCATTAAGGTAGGGATCCTCTGACCTAATCTATTATTTGTGGTTCTCCTCAAGAACAATCTACTCCTGTTCACTGAAAACTTGTTAAGACTTAGCAATCCTTTTGAGCTTTCTAAGTAAAATTCAACTAAGAGTTTGCTACAGTAGCTTATTAGGCCTTTACTACATGCTAATGATTCTCTTCATGCCTTCTGAATTGAGAGACAGGAAATAATTCTACACACAGAAGCACACCCTATGCTGATGTTTGATTCCCAGAAACACGATACTGGTATTACTTAGAAAGATCAGTAAGTCAGAAACCCAAGTGAGGCAGAAAGTGATAAACACAGTCTGCTCAACTACTCATAGGGTCGAGTGGGGGGCTAATCCCATGTCTTTATAAGGTCAAAGAGAAGGTTCTTCTTTCAGACTAGTTGGTTAACTTTGGCTAGAAATCTTTTGTTATAGAATATCTAGACACCACGCCATACTGGCATTGAAATATACAGAGTTGAGTATATAGTCAAAATTACCGTGGGTAAAATCATCCCAAACAGTAAACACTGAAGATGGTCCATTATCTGAGTCCCAAATCATTAATGCTTTTTGGAATGATTGGGATTGCTGTTCACGGCTAGTTGAAGGTCTTTTCTTCCGTGAGCTTGCTGGTGAACATAATGGAAGCTTCTCTCTAGTTCTTGGCACTTAGAAGTATACCCAAGTCTTCCCATATTGTGAACAATCCCCATTCCGTTTTTTACCTCCTTCCAGAAAGTTGAGAGACTCTTGCATCATTCACAGGTGGCAGAAATGGAAGGCTAACAATGAAATAGTCCCATTGTGCTAATAAAAACAAGGCGAGACAAAACTGATTGCTTAGCCGGGTGACTGTTTTCCCACTTAAGATGAATCACTCAGTTCATTTAGTATGTAGCCATCCAGTGTAGTCTCTGCTATAGGAAAAGTGTGTCTGTGAAAACAACCACTTGGAAAAGTTATCTTAGGAACTACAGTGGAAAACTAGAATTCACACTATTTGATACAGTAATGTTTTGGCTGTGTTTGGTTTGATTTTGTTTGGTCAGAAGTAAACACTGAACTGGATTGTACAATTTCACCAAATCTCTGGCAGAATAAAGAAGTATGTGAAATAGACTTGTAAACACACCCTTGAGGGTACATGGGATGCAGCAACTACTCTGTGATCTCTCTGCTGCTTTTCTGGCCTCAATGTTGTATGTATTTTTCTTAAGCTCTCTAAAGGGTAAATATTTTTCATAGTTCTCTGAAGTTGAACCCTCCATGAGGATTTACTCTGAGTCACTGATGAATCTGTGGCATTTTAAATCCCCTTGAATAAATCTCTTTATATTTGTAACAGAATCAAAGCAGTAAAAATTTCATGAGGTTTGTTATAAACACTATAAGCAACATCAGACAAGATGAGGTTCGTATGAGTTCTCACGAAATTATGGCATTATCTCATATAAATGTTGGAAAGTTTTATTTTTCCACCATCTTCTGTTCTGGCCTTTCATAAATAAGAAAGAATGAATGAATGAATTCCTATCATAAGTGAAAGTCACTCAGTCATGTCTGACTCTTTGCAACCCCGTGGACTGTAGCCTGCCAGGCTCCTCTATCCATGAGATTTCCTCTCAGGCAAGAATACTGAAGTGGGTTGCCATTTCCTTCTCCAGGGGATCTTCCCAACCCAGGGCTTGAACCCAGGTCTCCCGCATTGGCAGGTGGATTCTTTACCACTGAGCTGCCTGGGAAGCCCGAAGATGGCAGTGAAGTGAAGTGAAACTCACTCAGTCATGTCTGACTTCTTGTGACTCCATTACTATACAGTCCATGGAATTCTCCAGGCCAGCATACTGGAGTGGGTAGCCTTTCCCTTCTCCAGGGGATTTTCCCAACCCAGGGATCAAACCCAGGTCTCCCACATTGCAAGTGGATTCTTTACCAGCTGAGCGACAAGGAAAGCCCAAGAATACTGGAGTGGGTAGTCTATCCCTTCTCCAGCAGATCTTTCCGACCCAGGAATCGAACAGGGTCTCCTGCATTGCAGGCAGATTCTTTACCAACTGAGCTATCTGGAGTGAAAGGTACAATACTTGCATGTTATTATGCAGGCTTTACCATTAGGATATGAGCTTCTCTGTCTAGGAAGAAGAGTTTTGAAATGAGTTACTTAATCTTGGCTGTAGTGCATATGTGGATGTTAATGTTGAATACATAAAGACCTCATCAAAAGCATGTGGACTTATTCTGTAGAATTCAGAGGAGAGCAGATGTGTAGCCCTTCCCTAGGGAATTGATAGACCAAATGACCTGCCTGTTATTCTATTCTGTAGAACATTTTAAGTCTTCTTACCATGTTTTAGCATCTTTAGGTAATGTTCTGTTGTGAAAAATCTCAGTTTCAACCCAGCCTTTTGGTTCTAATATAAACAGATTTGTTTATTTGAATATGAGCATTTATCCTTTTCCCTGGATTTATAGCCTCGTATTGCTAACCAGACTAACAGAGAGTTTTTCTTCTGGGTCCTCAATAATTTCCATAGTTGTCAGTGAATACAGTGAGATTTTTTTTTCTAGGCTTTCCAGTTGTTTTCAAATTACTTATTACACAGTTTAGCTATTTTTGTATGTCTTCTCAGAATGCAGTTAAGTGGTTAATAAATGACTACTTTCTCTGTCGACTGCTTTTGCATGAAAATACTACAGAAATCCAGTAAATGGAAAATAAGGCTATGAGCTGAGGGAAAAGCTGTTTTAAATGTGAATCCTGGAACTAGACATATTTCTCCCTAGTCGGTTGAGAAGTACAAAGAAAAGAATGAACAGCAAAATAAACATGGGGAGAAGAGCTGGCTCTGGTGTGTATACAGCATCACGTGCCTGTAGATTCCATATAATAAAGTGGGTCTCCTTAGAAGGCTGGCTTGACTTAGAAAGGTTGGCTTTGCCACTTGATTATCATGGGGGAAAAAATCTGCTGCTACTTGTGCTAACATCTCCATTCCCAATAGCCTCAAAATCAGTCTTCAAAGCAATGTTAACTGTGGCTTTTTTTTTCTTTTTTTTTTTTTTT
>SJYV01018926.1:290720-320149 GCA_006410875.1 Neotragus pygmaeus
TTTTTTTTTTTTTTTTTGGTGGTGTATGGAATCTTAGCTTCCTGACCAGGGATCGAACCCAGGCCCCAGCAGTGACAGCACCGCCAGGGAATTCCCAACCATGGGGGTTTTTTTTGTTTTTTTTTTTTTTAAGAGCATCTGGAAGAAAGAGCCCTATCTTCAGATCTCTTTGAATGAGAACCAATAATTTTCTGTATCGTTATTACCACTTACATGGTACAAAGTTTAACTAACCTTGTCCTGGTTTATCCAGGTCCTCTGTGTTTAAACAGTTTATCCCCAGACTTTCAGTTAGCTGTGTTAAAGAAACCTTAAGATGGGAGGGACAGTGATGGCCACCCTTGGGTTTTGCAGATCCTGTGAAAGCACCTGGCAGCTCCTTACAGGCACCAGCCGATTTACCATTGGCGATAAGCACCGCACCACCATCCTCCCAGGTGGGTGCCTCTGCTGCTGCTGCACCGCCTCCCTATCAGCTCATCAGCCTTCCACCACACCTGGAAACCCTTGGCATCCAGGAGGATCCTCAAGACTACCTCTTGCTCATCAACTGTCAAAGCAAGAAGCCTGAACCCACCAGGTAAACCACATGTGGCGCGTGTGCGTGCATACACTCAGGCCTCTCACCTTGAAACTTTTTTAACCCTGATTTGAAGGCTTAGAAGAAACCGTCTATAGAAGGTCATCTCTTAGGCTTACACTTCAGGGTAATGTTCCTCTGCTAATGATTTCTGATATTCAGGAGATTTTATTGAAGAAACACATTGTTGATCATTTTTTGGCAGAGAACACTCATGCCTTCATGGCTGTTTTTTTGGAAATCTGTCTCCTGGGTCTTAGTCTTTGTTACGGACTCACAGTGTTACTTGCTTAACAGATGTCACTGATTTATAAATGGTGATCTTGCTCCATTTCTTATGTGATTGTAAACCAGCCAAGGGTCATCTCTTGTTTCTGAAGAAGGAGAGGAATACCTACTGCTAGAAGATTTTGAAAGCAAAACGATTCCATTGCAGTGAGTGTGTTGTGGTTGCTTTGAATCTGTGTGAGAAATTAATCACGCAGGTAAAATCCCAATACAGCAAATTCTATGGATTAAACAAATCAGATGTTACTGAAATTTGGCAAAATCAAATATATTGCTAAAAACGTTGAAACTTTCAAATCTTCACACCTGGCAATGAAGCAGAGCTTAACAGATTTTTAAGTAGAATGAAGTATATGGGTTTCAGTCCTTGACCCAAAGTATAAACCTTTCCCCAAGCTCTTGGTTTCCCTGTTACCTTTTTTTTTTTTTAATGTGCCCCATTTTTTAAAGTCTTTATTGAATTTGTTACACAATTGTTTCTGTTTTCTGTTTTGGTTTTTTGGCCGCTAGGCATGTGAGATCTTAATTCCCTAACTAGGAATCAAACCCGCACTCCCTGCATTGGAAGGTATAAAGTCCACCACTGGACCACCAAGGAAGTACCTCCCGATCATCTTTATCTCTGCTCCCAGACCCCCTCTTCTTCTAAGCTAATTATATTTTAATTTGATTATTCTTCTCCTTTGATGTTGATAACTGGATGGCTGGAAGTAATAATGAGAGCTGAGCCAGAAACAGATGATCACGATGCCTGTGATACCATTAACAGCTGTATGACACCTAGTGAGATCGTTGGTGTTCAGTTGCTAAGTCATGTCCAACTCTTTGCGACCCTATGAACTGCATCATGCCAGGCTTCCCTGTCCTTCACTATCTCCCTGAATTTGCTCAAACTCATGACCATTTGAATCAGTGATGCCATCCAGCCATCTCATTCTCTGTCATGCCTTTCTCCTTTTGCCCTCAGTCTTTCCCAGAACTAGTAATATTGGGTATATTTCTTGTCTTAATTTGCATTATTTAAGGAGGATGCGAATTGCATTGAAATGTGATTTTTTAAAACAGATTCCAGAATTATTTTTGTAACAAAAAAAGATTTTTTTTTTCATGTAGGAAATGACTCTTATTAGACCCTAGGATCATACAAACTCCTTGTTCAAAAATTTTTATATAGAATTTATTAAGATCCATAAATTAGTTTCTGAAAACTGGGATAGCTGAAGAAGCTCACAAACCTTCCAAAGATATGTTTCTATATATTTGTTATAATGGGATTTTACCTGTAAAAGTAAAAAAAAAAAATTACAAATCATCACAAGTTAATAATATAAAATTCTAACTTGATTTTGCTTGTTTGCTGTGAGAATTTAAAATTATACACTCGCAACTTTGTTGCATATGCTACTAACTTAAGATTTTATTTTAGGGAACTCCACAATTATTTTTCCGNATTACAAATCATCACAAGTTAATAATATAAAATTCTAACTTGATTTTGCTTGTTTGCTGTGAGAATTTAAAATTATACACTCGCAACTTTGTTGCATATGCTACTAACTTAAGATTTTATTTTAGGGAACTCCACAATTATTTTTCCGTATCTGCCTTTTTAAAAGCCAACAGCTAAGTGACAGTGTTCAGTACATTCTCTTTTATGTAGTGTTTTTCATCAATCTCACTGGTATCACGGCTTTCCTATTGTCACAGAAACTATGCTCAAAATCGTTACTCAGATATATTTTGTATCTGTGTTTTGCAAAAGTGACAGTTCAATAGCAAATATTTGTGAAGTATCCACTATGGGCTCCCCGTTTCGCTAGGTTCTATGAAGGTACAGACTAATGAGATAAGATACAGCCCCCTCAGAAGCAGTCACCTTCAGAGTTTTAAAGTAAAGCATGAAGGTACTTACAGACGAAGGCAAGATGTGAGCATTGCCTTGAGAACTATGTTTGTCCTGCAAGACTGAGCTCAGACTTCTGCTCCTCTAGGAGACCTTCCCCCAAACACCCAGCCAGGACTAAATGTCTCTTGAGTTTTCACAGCAACCCAGGTGTGCCTACATGTCTCCCAGAATCGGAAGTAACTTGCTAGTTGCATTTATTCTCCATTAAAGTCTAAACCAGTCAAGGACAGGGAACTTAGTACTCGTTGCACCTCTAGCTTCCTCTTCACGTTTGAATTAAATGAAGTGCATATTTTTAGACTATGGCTTAGAAATTCCTAGAAAGGACAGTGCATGCGTTTTCGAAATGGAGGGCGAGACGCTTCATAAGAGGAGTAGGCTTTGGACCATACCTGGTTGGTGGCAGGAGACCATCATTAAAAATTTATGTAAAAGTAGCCTAAGGGCAAGGGAAGGTGAAGACGAGAGCCAGCAGAGGAAGACAGTAAGGAATAGTGCCTGCTTGGAGTGACAGGCTCCATTGACTGCTTGGCATGACAGGCTCCATTGAGGAACCAGTAGGTCGTAAGATTGGACATACAAGGTGGAACCAGGCTCTTAATCATAGTAGCCTCAGTGCCAAGCAGAGTAGTTTGTAGGCTTTTTGTAGTTCCCGTAGACTGTAGGAAAAAGGATTTTCTCTGAATTAGATGAGTGACATGAAAACCAGGTTTTGAAAATATTGATCTTCTAACAGTCTTGGTCCGGTGGATGGTACCATGGATATATTGGAAGAGGGAGAAACTAGAGGAAAGATGTTTACTGAGGAGGGTCCAGTGTTGGAGATTTCAGCAGAGACCCAGACGTGAACTTGGGTGGTGACAGTGGGAACAGAGAAGGGGAATAGATAACTTGGGTAGAAAGAAGGACTTTGTGCCCAAGTGATGGTGGTGATCAGAGAGAATGAATCAAAGCTGATGCGGTTCCGAGTTTAGACAATTCAGATAAAGACATTTCTTGTCAAGGCAAGTCAGAAAGGGCCACCAATTTGAGAAGTAAGTTGAGTTTGATTTGGTACACATGAGCAAGGGAACTCTGGGATAAGCAAGTGGAAATAAATTTGAACCGTTTGCAGATATGGGACTCAGAGTTTGGTGAGAAGATGGGAGTGGTCAGCATTCAGTAGAGATGAAGTTACAGGAAAGGAGGATTCAAATCCCTGTGATACGGGGTGGGAGGGGAGAGTTTCAGTGAATAAATGCAATACCCAGTGCCAGATGTTACCAAGATGTCAGGAAGATATGCCCTTGAAAAGAACTCTCACAAGTTACTTTTTTTAAAATACTGAGTTTAAGTTCCTCCAGGACTTTGAACAACACACATAGGTAGTTAAGGTATCTAGTTTAGCATTAAGGAAGGACAAGTACTGTGGTACTAGTAGCTGCATTTTGACTTACTCCCAAGTTTTGTGATACCACAAAATACAGAGACTGAAAATGCACCCAAAGTATAAAAGACACTCTAATGAAATTTCTCAAGGTGAATTATTGTTTGGAGTTGCCTAACCCCATGGGTTGTATTTTGATCCTTTGATCCTATGACATTGGCTAAATATCTGTTAAAGAAAATTAGTAGAAAGGAAGATACACAGAACCTATTGAGCTGACACCTTGTAGATCACACTGAATTCATTCAATACCAGGTCATCGTTAGATTTGACAACAGAGTGCCACGGGTGAGCTAAAGAGCTAAGGATCACCTTGGTGAACTATTGGTATGAAGTTTTTGCATGCTTTTCAGAGGAAATGCTTTTCCCCGTGTCCTGTGCCTTAATCATTTACCTTCCTCCGAGTTTTGTACCTTTCTAATTCCAGTGCTTCAGGAATTGTGGTTTTATGTGTGGAATTCATAGGTGGAGTTGAGGGTGCGGGCAGGTACAGAACAGGAATTAGGGAGAATGCTTTTGGTTTTGCGGTGGCGGTATTGTTATCTGGTGCATAATCGTTAAAAACTCAGGAACATTCGTGCTTCCAATCGGATGGATCACACACACCAAAAAATCAAATGAGAAAAAGCCATGGATTTTGATTGCTAAGCTAGAAGTATATTTACTAAAATGCAGTCCTAGGTTTTCACTGTGTTTTCTTTTCTGTCATTAACCATTTTTATTTAGAACGCACACTGATTCTGCAAAATCCACCTCTTCGGAAACCGACTGCAATGATAACGTCCCTTCTCATAAAAACCCCGCTTCCTCCCAGAGCAAACATGGAGTAAACGGCTTTTTCCAGCAGCACATGATGTACGACTCTCCACCGTCTCGCGCTGCATCCCTCTCCGTAGACTCCAGCCTTTATAACCTGCCCCGCAGTTACTCCCACGACGTTTTACCAAAGGTGTCTCCATCGAGTACCGAAGCAGACGGAGAACTGTATGTTTTTAACACCCCATCTGGGACCTCGAGCGTGGAGCCTCAAATGAGGCATGTATCTATTAGTTATGACATTCCTCCAACACCTGGTAATACTTACCAGATACCACGAACATTTCCAGAAGGCGCCTTGGGGCAGACGTCAAAGCTAGACACTATTCCAGATATTCCTCCGCCTCGGCCACCGAAACCGCATCCGGCTCATGACCGATCTCCTGTGGACACGTGTAGCATCCCACGCACGGCCTCGGACACCGACAGCAGTTACTGTATCCCAACAGCGGGGCTGCCGCCCTCGCGTAGCAATACCATTTCCACTGTGGATCTGAACAAATTGCGAAAAGGTCAGCACCGATTGGCTTCTCCCGGGTTAGAGGTTAATGATGGAAAATCTCTCTCTCTCTTTTTTAAACATTTTCTCCTGAAGTTCCGCCCCCCCCCAAGATGTTTTGTTTTGCTTACTTATTTTTTTAATTTTTTTGCTGCGCTTTGCGGCAGGTGGGATCTTAGTTCCCCCACCAGGGGGTCGAACCTGTGGCCCATGCCCTGGAAGCCGGGAGCCTTAATCACTGGAGCACCGGAGTGGTCCCCAAAACCTCTTTTTGTTCTTGGAAGCAAAGTGTGATGTTAAAAGACAGTCCCTTTTTCCTTCAGCGCTGCAGGTATCCACTGAGATACCAAAGGTGTCAGAGTCTCAGTAAATCCCGGGAAGTATGTTTGTGTGTTCAGCATGTGCCTCTATGCCTGTTTTGCTGAAAGGGAAGAAGAGGAGTTTTACATCCCTGAAGAAGTATGGCCTTAGTAATACTTTAGGCTTCAGGAAGCCTGCAGCCCTCTTTCTCCCTTTCTCTGTATCCTGGGTGAGCAGACCCGTGGGGCAGAGGAACAGGAAATGGACCAGCCACAAAGCCTTGCCGGGTCATGCCCTTTCCTGTATTTGTGTCCTGGTACGGCCACTGCTGTGTTACATCTGTTTGGCTCTGTTTCCTTCCTTCCCAGATCAACAGTTTTTACACTGTGTCTGCCAGGTGGTGCTCAGGGCTCTGTTCATTTCCTTCCCAGATAACAGTTTTTGCATTATGTCTACCAGTTGGTACTCAGTTCCAATCAAGTCATTCTGCTTTTTGTTTATTTGGTTTTATTTATTTTTAAAGCTGTGAATCTTCTCTCCCCTTACCCCTAGACATTTTACCAATTTCTGTACCATTGAATCTGGATTAGATTCTGAGGCTCTTAGAGATCTGAAAATTAAAAAAAAAAAGTTTAAAAGGCACAGACCCTAAAAGCTATGTGTTGACACTTTTGGAGTTCGTGATAGACTTATCCAGCTGTTTTAAAGATGAAGATCTGATGTGTTGTGAATGGTGCTTATACCAATACTTGTCTAGCCATTCAGTACCAATTTCTAACTTAGTCCTCAAAGTGGCTGTTCTGTATCTTGAAGTAGTTATAAGTTAATGAGATGTAAGTTGGACCCTAGGGTGCAAAAGATGAGGAAGTAGAAGTATTTCTTTTTCCATCTTTAGATAACCTGTCTCAGTGTCATAATCAAATACCAGTACTGGTTAGCCTATAAGTGTCTGCATTTTCTAGTTATTTAATGTTTCAATTCAAGATATTTTTCTTTGAGCATCCTTTTTAAAATTTATGTGTGTGAAGCATGAATACATGAAAAGAGAGAGAGGAAGTCATGCCTGATTACCCTGAGAACTGGCAGAGATGGGGGGAAAATTGATAGTTTGTTCTCTGTTTTAGATGCTAGTTCTCAAGACTGCTATGATATTCCACGAACATTTCCAAGTGATAGATCTAGTTCACTCGAAGGCTTCCACAACCATTTTGTAAGTATAATTGACCTTGGCATCATCAAATGTATTTCATTGGCAAAATCTTTACACTTAGGGCCCTGAGACTAAATGAGATCCTGAAATAAAAGTCCCTTCAGATCCACATGAATAGGCATGACTTACAAATACGTTTTCCTGTTTGACAACAGTTCTTGCTTATTAAAAGAAATGTATGTGTGTTTTAGAAAATCAAAAACATACTGACAGCGGGAAGTGTATCAAGTGAAGAACTGGATGAAAATTACGTGCCCATGAATCCCAATTCTCCACCACGACAACATTCCAGCAGTTTCACAGAACCAATTCAGGAAGCAAATTATGTTCCAATGACTCCAGGGACATTTGACTTTTCTTCATTTGGAATGCAAGTGCCTCCTCCCGCTCATATGGGCTTCAGGTCCAGCCCCAAGACCCCTCCCAGAAGGCCAGTTCCTGTTGCAGACTGTGAACCACCCCCTGTGGATCGGAACCTCAAACCAGACAGAAAAGGTAAAGAGAGCATGGCATGGCAAAAGGACCAGGGGTCGCCAGTTTAGATCCACGTTTAACTGTCATTCAATCCAAAATAGAATTTGGACTAGTAATTCAGAAGTATTTCACGTTACCTTAGTCATCCACTTGCTTTAGTGGTGTTCCTTTTTAGAGATTAAGAACTGTTATGTCCTATGTTGATGCTGTATGTTTTTAAGTCCCCTATCTCTAGAGCAGAGGTTACAAACTAAAACATTAGCCAGGATTGGCACGCAGAGGTAGATAATTAAGAAAAACTGAAATGCCCTTGTCCCATCCAAATGGAGTAATTAACCATTGCCTGGCGGCAGCCCTTTCTAAACTTATGAAATTAACATAGCTCCTAGAGGAAAATATTCTGATTATCAAAAGAAGTCCAAATTTGTGGGCTCTATGTATATTATCTTTTGATTTCTAAGCTGTACTAGCTAATTTAATTATTTGAAACAACAGAACATTGCAGACCATACCACACACTTTTACAAGCTAGATATGGTCTTTTCTTCCCTTTGGTAACCTCTTCTCCAGAGTATTTGATATCAAAGCAGACTTGAGATTATTAGTGCTCTTGACATCATTCTTTAAGAACAGCAAGGTTGCTTATACACTCTTTGTATTCTCTTCATATAACAACTTCTGAAAAACGATTCTGCCTTGGCTGGGGTATAAGCAAATGCTTCTGGTCTCTTCTTTTGTCCTGGGCTTCTTAAATAACATTAAATTCTAAGGTGGCATGGTTTGTCAAGAACTCATTGTAAAGGAAGCTTTTCAGCCAAATTGGTCATATATACCCACGTTTTAAAATTTTGGATTCGAGTGGTTAAAACCGGCATACTGCTGGTGTGATTTCATCTTGGCAACCAAATAAGTTAGTATGTTCGCGGTGGGATGCGGGGCACCATCTCTGGGGCATCCAGCACATTTGAAAAGTCTCATGTGCTGTATGTAGATTTTTTAAAAGCATGTTAATGTTTGTGTAAACTTCTCATTAACCTGGCCTTGGATCTTTAGTAGTTATTCTAGTTAAGTTCCCAGTGTGGGGAACAGAGACTGAGAGTGGGATATATCTTCCAGAGAATGAGCTTTATTTTGTTCTGGAGTTAAGTAAATGAACAGAGAAAGTGAGGGGCAGCTGAGACAGTGCTCGGCGGCTGTCGCTTTGTCCTGCCTTCCCTGCATTTCTGTCCTCTGGAAGGTCTTTGATCCTCCTCGCTTCTCCCTCACATTCTTTCCCTCTTCCCTATTTTCTCTGATGCTGCCCCGTGGCTGCTTTTTATGGGCCCTCAGAGCCTCCAGGTCCCCTGCAGATTGCCTTGTTCGTTATTGACTTACCAGCTCACTCAGCTGCCGTCGGATGGGTCTCATTTGTCCATCCACTCTATGGATTGGAGGCCAGCCCACGTGCGGGCCGCCTTTGGGTCAAGTGCCCATCCTCAGTCAGACAGCTGGTCAGTCCGTCAGTCGTGTGCCACACCCCTGGCCGTCCACACAGCCCTGGCAGCAGGGCCATGCTTGGGGCTGGCTGGTTTAGAAAGGGCGTGAGCGTCCCAAGCTTTTTATGTGATAACTTCTCGTCTTGTTTCTCTTGGTCTTCGTTTCCTTTAAAATCTATTTAGACATCACTTGTCATTTTATTCTTTGCCTACAACAAACAAACATGTGTTTCGGCATGGGTAGATTTATAGTTGCCCCCACAGATGGTGGAAGGATTTAGATGGAAGTGTTATGAACTCTGTGAAAGAGATCTTCATTTTAACGCTCAAGTGATTCTTTTCTTGTTTTCCTCTAAATTATTGCACATGAGCAGCAGATCACTAGCTTTTGACACCAAATGGAGCGGTTTTATATCCCGACGTCCCTATATAACTATGGAGTTGGAGTGGTTTGGGTGAGGGCCAGGGCCCTGAGTCCTTTGGGCTTTGCTCCGCTCTGGCTCGGCGGAGCACAGCTTGAAAATTCCCAGTGTATTTCATGGTTCATGGTTCCATGTGGTTAGCACAGTGCAGAATCAGAAAAGATTCCTATTGATGTGGAAAAGTTGCAGGATCATAGTGAAACATACGTAAAAACATGCATTTTTAGTATCATCTAGGTCTGACAGAGTTCATGGACCCTGCATTATGGTATATATTATTTTATGTACAGAGCATAATAATATGGCATGTGTACTGTACATCATATGTATTGTATGTATGCATAATTATACCTCCCTATGTATGTAGTGAAAGTACTATATGTTCTAGTACATGAGAGATTATCCCTAGTCCTCTGAACCAACCTATGGTGACTCTACTATAGAACAGAACAAAGTAGATTCCTTAGTTACTTTTAAAGATTCTGTTTCGTCTTTAAAAAATGAGCTGAGGGACTTCCCTTGTGGCCCTGTGGTTAGTACACTGTGCTTTGACCGTTGAAGGCCTGAGTTCAATCTCTGGTAGGGGAACTAAGATCCCACAAGTTACATGGCACAGCAGGGAAAAAAAATAAGCTGAATTAATGAAAGACAATCCTGAGCTCATGGGTCAGATGACTGATTTGGCATCATTGCTTAGATACGAAATGAACTAAAAAAGCCCCCAGAATAAAATTTCCACATAGTTTTTGGCAAAGAAAATAAGAAAAAAAGGAGAACAGGTATAGCAAAACAGTAAAGAGGTTACTAAAGTCATAGTAATTTAAAAAAACAAGAAGTGTATTTTGGGTGCCAGTTCCATAAGTCCCCAGCTGTGAGCCTTGGTCAAGTCCCTTGTCCCTCAGGGACTTGGTTTCCTCATCTGTAAAATGGGGATAACAAATCTACCTTGCTTACCTCAAAAAGTTTCCGTGATAATTAGTTAATGTGCACATGCTGTGCTAAGTTGCTTTGTTCATCTCTGACTCTGAGACCCCAGGGACCGTAGCCTGCCAGGCTCCTCTGTCCATGGGATTCTCCAGGCAAGAATATTGGAGTGGATTGCCATGCCCTCCTCCAGGGAGTCTCCCCATCCAGGAAAACTGCCCTGCATTGGCAGGAGGGTTCTTTACCACTAGTACCACCTGGAAATACTGCATGCAAATAGAAAAAAAAAATGTGTTTTGCTGTTCCTTAGCACTGCTCTACTTTTGAAAATTAATATGATATGAGAGAAGCATGGGAAAGTATTTAATACTTGCAGGGCACACGCTATCAACTCACTTTTTAGAAAGTTATAGCTATTTGAGAAAAATGTTTTAATATTCAAATCTTAGAGAAAACTTAATCCTTAAAATCTTAAACTATAGAGATTTCCTTGGTGGTCCAGTGGTTAAGACTTCACTTTCCAACGCAGGAGTGTGGGTTCAATCCCTGGTTGGGAAACTAAGATTTCATATGCCTCAGGACTAAAAAAGAAAATCAAAACAGAAGCAATATTGTAACAAATTCAATAAAGACTTTAAAATACTTTTTTAAAAAGTTAATTGGCATACATTTAAAAACAAAAAACTGTCCTGAAATTTTTTCTCACTGAGCATAGTATCTCATGAGTCTTTTCATTTCAGGTTTTGTGACATCAGATATATGACTCAATCTGTTATTCTAGTATCTCTTATTAACTAAACCTCGTAATAAGCAAACGTAGCTCTATAAAATATGGCTTCCTTAGTTTCAAACTTCAATATAACCAATTCAACACCCAATATAACCAGTTTCTGTGATTTTGTTTTTGGGAAGGGTCTACAGTAGATGAGTGACATTCTAGTCTTGTTTATACCCCCCAATTATAGATGTCAGCTGCTGTAATTAGTAGTTAGCAGATGAGTTTTTCAAATACAGTAATTGAAGCTGCAGACATACATACATGTTTTAAACACTTACATTTAATGTATTTTCATGGATCCTTTATCCATCACCCAACTGTAGTAGCTATATTTTCACTCATACTATTTCTGTCACAAGAATATTTGTTCTGAGCCATGCCTTATGTATATTAATAGAGGAGAAAAATCATCATTTACATGTATTGTATTAACTATTAGGAAAGCAGAGGAGTCATTGGAAATGCAAGACAAATTCTGTTTTGATTGCTTCAATTGAAACTTTCATATTTTAATGGAAAAGCAATTTTGTAAAGTTGGGGAAATTTCTGTGAAATATTGTGATTTCTCTTAAAGTAAGTCCTTACATAAACCTACCAGCTTTCATCCTTGCACTTCACTAGGCTCGTTCAGTCTCTTTCTAACATGATATATTAATAGCAGCTGTTCAAGCCTCAGATATGCTGTCTTTTTATTTTGTTTCATTTGGCTTTGCCCATTTGTGGCTTTCTACAGCAGTTCCGACCACTAGTTGTTGTACTGGTTTTTCACAAAAGCGGTGTGAGGTTACTTCTGGTGATTCTGTACATAAGTTTGGTTAAAGTATCTTCATGTCTGGCTGGATCTTCACTTTGGTGTAGGAAGCACCCAAAAGATGTATTGAGCAGCTTCTCTAGGTAGACCCTTTTGTCATACTGGTATCTTAGATAAGAATATTTGTTCAAGGGAGCGTCTAAAGAAGTTTTTTGAATGTTGTTAAAAATTAGCATGCTTTTTTAAGGATGGTGTTTATACTATAATACATATTTAAAAGATGGATAAATGAATGACACCAGTAAATATAAGCAAGTATTAAAGTTTTACTCAAGTCAGATTTGTGGACTGATGGTTACAGTTTAAGGGACATGAGTATAGAGGGCATATTTACAGCACAGCCTCTGCCTTTGGGCTTTTTTTCCTTTTCCTGACCTTCCATTATGATGCCTCAACAGGTAAATGCATGTCCATCTGCAATGCAGAAGACCCAAGTTCGATCCCTGGGTTGGGAAGATCCTCTGGAGGAGGAAATGGCAACCCACTCCAGTAATCTTGCCTGGGAAATCCCATGAACAGAGGAGCCTGGCAGGCTACAGTTCATGGGGTCCCAAAAGAGTTGGACACAACTGAGCAACTGATGCTTTCCAATATAATTACCACAATTACAGTCCCCTTTGTATAAGACCATTCAAACAAGTGTAAAAGTTTTTCAGTGTGCTACCTTGATTGCTTCTTGGAATTAACAGAGACTAATAATATTATGAATTATTTTTCTTCTTTCTTGGTATTTGAGATGTCTACTGCAAATAGTAGCATCATCTTTGAAACTTCAGATGGATGAGTAAACAGGCTAAGTTAAACCTGTAATGATAGAGAGAATAAATTATCCACTTTGAGTTGAATCTATGTAAGTAAAAATAATACTTGAGTTTTCCCTGGGAGTCCAGTGGTGACAACTCTTTGCTTCCAATGCAAGGGATACAGGTTTGATCCTTGGTTGGGGAAACTAATATCCTGCATACCCTGCGGTACAATGAAGAAAAAAAAATTATAGAAAGCAATTTAAAATAAAATAATACTTAACCATGTGTGGACTTTTCAAAGACTATTGCATCTGCTTCTTTGAAGCTTGACACCTCACCTCGTATGACTGACTGCCTTGACCATATTTGGAATGGTCCACTTTTGAAACAACATTCAGTTGCTTTTTGTTTTTTCCTCTTCCAAGACAAACACAAAATTATAACATTGATCAGATTAAACACCACTATCAGATTAAGCTTTAAGAGATCAAGACAGTTCATCAAAACAGATTGAAGGGTCTCCCAGTGATAGAATATACCTTCGGATAGGTCTGAGGTCTTGAAGCGGAAGGAAGAAAAGGTATTTTAGAAGCTCCCAGTTGACTGGAGGAGGTAGAAGAGTAAACACATTATCATAATTAGCACAGAAAGGCACTGTGGTTGAGGTAAGCTCTTGGCACTGTTAGCTCCCTCCTCTGAGGAAGCTGAGAGGATGAATGGCAATTAAACGACGATAGACGATCTTCTAGTTAGAATCAACAGCGTAACGGGGGAGCACAGGACTGGCTTGGGTGGGAGGGAGGAAGTTAAGAATGCAGGAAGGAATGCCTAAGGCCTGGCCGGTGCTGGCTCCTGGCGGCTCTAATAGTCCATGCTGATGAGTTTGGGTTTTATTCTGAGAACGCAACTGAAAGGTTTTATGGAGGCAAGTAACAGACTCAGATTAGCCTCTAGAAAGTTCATTTTAAGATTTAAGGCTATGATAGGGGGAAAATGGCATTTTTTAAAAAATGTACAGTGTTATACAATCATACTGCTGCTTCAGCATCTTCTTTGAAGAGTGCTTTGCCAGGTTTTCAAAACCCAGGGTTCTAGAAGCCTTACTTTAGAGATGATCAGACAGAAAGGCATTAACAGAAGTCCCTTTTGTGGTTCTCATTGCTGCCTCCAGTCAGGGACCTAGAGTGATTTTTTTACAGCTTGGAGGGCACTTGAAGTATAGATGGAGGTCATTTAGCCGTACGATGTGAGTTCATCATTTTCTGAAAAACAAACCAGGTAAGTAAATAAAGTGCACGTTAAAAATGGAAGGAAGAGTTTCAGACTTCAGATTTGGTCATTTTCTTGGCTGAATGAAAACAAACTATTGTCATTATAAATAGAAATTAAAATTGATACAGGGAGATTAGAGAGGAAGTGAAATCTATGGTAACTCCTAAGAGATCTGCCTCAGCAAGTGAAAAGAGAAGAAGCAAAGCAGATGCATGGTGGGTTGGAGAAGCTAAATTCCATTTTTGAACATGTAATTCGAAAGCCTACAGAACCTCCATGTGGGGGTGGCTTTGTCAGTATGCAAATAAGGATCCTGGAGTAGATCTGAATCAGAGGTTAAGATTTACCAAGTTGTGTTACCAATGACGGAGCCTATCACATGATCCAGAGATTGACAATCCTGGATGAGATTGTTCTAATCTATAACGGTTACAGTGCATTAGGGGTTTCACCAGTAGTCAGTACTGTTTGCTAAACAAAAAGTGTCATGTCACTTTCTTTGTTCAAAACTAATCTAGCTAAAGCCCACTTTCTAATTGCCTTGGGTTTAAAGGCTGAGGCTCAGATGAGTTATTATTAACCCTTAGAATTTGAGAATAGTGTATCTTCAAAGTTGGTTCATTCTTTTGCCTTTACTTTAGTATTCTTATTTCTTACTCTTTATTTTTACTTTTCTTAAGTAATCAGAGAAACATTCAAGTAAATGTTTGCCTCCAGGCTGTAGAGGAGAGTACATATACTTTGGATTTTTCTCCTTTCTCTCGTCATAAATATTGGGTTGGCCAAAAGGTTCATAACTTGAACGAACCTTTTGGCCAACCCAATCATATTGAGCCGTCACTTGAGTATCACTTTCATTTTCATTTCAGTCTGCCTGCCAATGCAGAGATGAGGATTTAATCCCTGGGTCGGGAAGATCCCCTGGAGAAGGGA
This sequence comes from Neotragus pygmaeus, assembly GCA_006410875.1. NCBI lineage: Eukaryota > Metazoa > Chordata > Mammalia > Artiodactyla > Bovidae > Neotragus > Neotragus pygmaeus. Next base: position 305,581 of record SJYV01018926.1, read on the forward strand.
ATGGCAACCCACTCCAGTATTCTTGCCTGGAAAATCCCATGGACAGAGGAGCCTGGTAGACTAGAGTCTATGAGGTCACAAAGAGTGGAAGATGACTGAGAGACTAACACTTTAATTTCTGTCTGGAATGTAAATGTCAGATTGAGCCAGGCAATAAAAATACAAAGAAATGAAGCTACCAAAATGCCTAAGTGACTATGTTAAATTCAGGACATTTTCACCTTTAGACATTTGTCCTAAAATCAACCTGAATTGTTGCATGGAGTAGAAAATACAGGTAAATTCTATAAATGGTCTGTTAAAAAAAAATTCACTTAATAAAGTATTCTTCTATGAAGACAACTAAAGAGTACCTTTGAGAGTACCTGTGAATTATGGAATTTTCCTGTTTTATAAGCTAGAAAATAATATTTTCAAAAATTTGTAGATTTCGGTCAGTGAGGTGCTAGCTATCAGTGTTGAATCAGCAAACTAATTTTGCCATCTAATATAATAGATGTCAACTCAGTTTTGTAAATGCCAAGAAAAAAAGAGAATTTGGTGTCATTGAGAATAAAGTAGTTTAAATTTCTGATTGAAATGACATTGCTACCCCAGCATCTCCAGGCTTTCAGTGGGAAGAAATATGAGCCCACTTGCTGGATGGTAAACCTGTACTTTTCACGAGGCTTTTCAGCAGTACTTGTACATGGCGGAGATTATGGGTGGGGAGGCAGGCCGGCAGGCAGGGAGATAGTGACTGAATTTATGCTCACCAATTCTCACATTAAAACTTGGGAATTCACTGGTGATCCAGCGGTTAGGCCTCTGTGCCCTCGCCACCAAGGGCGAAGATTCAGTCCCTGGTTGGGGAACTGCAAGCTGCATGGTGCATGACTAAAAAACAGAACAAAATTCTCACATTAAATCAGGTAATCAGCCGTTCCGGAATCTAGACATCTAATCCTTATACAAAACGGCATCACAGGGAGCCACTGAGTGTCCAGGGGAAGTGAATGCTGGTCTTGGCTTTCACTTTGGATTTGCAGACATTGTAGCATTGCTTCTCTAGAAGAGTGCTTTCAGGGGATGAAGGAGTGGTCAGCTTAAGGTTTTTAGAACACCTCCATCAAATTAAGAAAGTAGGCCTTGGTACTTTCATATGAGACACCAGACTTCAAAGAAAAGATGTACCTGCTGCCTCACTGGAGGGTTTTATCATTTTTTGCTTCGATCCAGTTTTCTAAGACATGTTAGAAGAAAAACTAACATGGCACATATTTTTCCTCCATTCCTCCAAATAAAGATAACAACTAACTAGGCGGTTATGCCACTAAAACCCTACCATCTTTTATAACAGTTTGCTTATGACCTTGTTGCATGCAACTTTCTGGTTCCTGTGGTTTTAAGCATGAATGATATGCAGTAGCAAGACTGAAATAGTCTGCACAAACAAACTGTGTTGATGCTTTTGAGATGTAACGTTTCTGCTCAGGGCTCTGTTGTTTTTTTTTTACAGAATCCATTTTTTTTTCCAATTAAATAACATTATATTAAGAGAGTCTTCTTTTTACCAATTAGGTCAAAGTCCTAAAATTTTAAGACCCAAACCCCATGGTTTAGAGCGAACTGATTCACAAACCATAGGTGACTTTGCTACAAGAAGAAAGGGTATGTACTTTAGCACCGCATGCTGGATGGGGTGTTGGGATTATTCTGTGATTTTTTTTTTTTCTTTAAAAGTAAAGTAGAGTCTTAACTTCTATTGCTGTTGGAAATAAAACTTAGCAGCATATACTTTCTAAAGTGAATGCTTCCCATAATATACAATGAGTCTATTTGTTATGCCATTAACAGCAGCATGTTAAATATTTGATCATGTATGATGTTCAGTCTTGTCCTTTTGCATTATTCTTTTAACCTTTTAGACATCAGTACAGTGATTTCTTTAAGCTTGTGAACTGCTTGTGAGTTCTAACCGTCTCCTGTATTTATGTATAATGTATATATTCTGTTCTGAGACAATATACAATCATTTCCATTGATTCACTATTTTATGCCATTACTTAGAATTTGACAGCTAAACTGCTGTTTGTCTTTGGGTTTTAAAAAAGTGACACATCAAGAGTTAAATGCTTTTATTAAGCACAATATTCTGTACATGTCCATCTTAAGAGTATAGGTGAATAAAATTATTTTAACTTGAATTGAAATCAGTGTAGCCTTCAGAAAAACACATTGAATTTTTTTTGCATTCGAGTTGACAAGAATACTTTGGCATAAGCCTCATTGAGTCTACATAATCCTTTAAAATGGCTACCTATTTTATAGTTTGAAGGTAATTATAACTTGGTGTTTCAAAGTACATGCATATGGACAAAGGCTGGAGGAGGGATACCGAGAAAAAAATGAAAATTTTTTTCTTTAGAGTGGTAGGATGAAATGTAACTATAAAATGTTTACCTAATGTGTTTAAATAGTCTCCTAAATTATAATATTATTATAATATTAACAGATAATATTGTTGTAGTTCTTTTGCACATTTTCTGTATTCCTGGAATCTGAGTCTTACTTTGAAGGCAAAGAGCTCTGTGGTATATACTAGCAGAGTAGTTGATTCTTGCAGTAATTGATTGCAATAATGGGGTAAGTTAGTGAAGACCTCTTACAAATAAAGCTAGTAAGAATATTAGCATTTATTTTTATTTAATTTAGTAGAGGACATTGTTGGTTAAAGGAAGCTAAACATTTGAGGTAGTTGTTTAATTTTATGGCCTTTCTCAGATCTGAGTTTGAGTATAAAGATGTAATTATTGCTTTGTTCTGTTTGGTTCCAGACTGGACCCGAATTAATTTCAAAACTTTAATTATTGATTCCTTTTAAAGTTTTTGGTTTTAGCAAAGTGTTATGTTTATTGCTTTCGAAACATTATTTTGTATGTGAAGTTGCACAGCTCATGCTTCAGTGTGGATAATGAGGAACATTTTTACATAGAAAATTAAACCTCTGTGTTTGATGATATAACATTAGTAGAAAAAATAAAATAAGGAAATAATGAAAATTATAAATCAAATATGAAGGAATTGTGCCACATTACTCTTTTTTGTTCTCATTAAGTTTATAGTCATAAAATATGTACTTCAATTAAGAAGCAACATGTAATAATAGAGCTTTATTTAGGCTTTCAGTAAATAGTCAGGAAGTTGTCTAATTTAGCTTTTGTCGCTAATTTTTTTAGCTGTGTAACCTTGGAGAAATCACATAACATCTGTGAACTTCTTTTCATGTGAAAACTAGCCAGTCCTAGGTGTACTCTGGCTATAGTAGAGGTGTAGAAAGAAGGTCATGTTTTCCAAATTTCTATGTACTAAAATCTCATTTTCTCTCTCTTGTTTCAGTCAAGCCAGCACCTTTAGAAATAAAACCTTTGCCAGAATGGGAAGAATTACAAGCCCCAGTTAGATCTCCCATCACTAGGAGTTTTGCTCGAGAGTAAGTCTTTGTATAAGATACATAGCTCAATTGTTCTTTGTAATGGAAAGTACCTAAAACAGTGGTTCCCAGAGGATGGTCTGGGGAACCCCTCCCCTTTTGGGTTTCTGTGAAGTCAAAACTATTTTCATTAATATACTAAGATGTCAATTGCTTTTCCACTCTCCTTCTCTCATGAGTGTACACTGAAGTTTTCCAGAGGTGGCTAATACTGGGTGATACCATTGTGGTGGCTAATAGAGTATGCCTTTGTGTATGCGTGTGTTTAATTTTTTTTCCTATTACTTGTAATATGGTGAATATCAATAGATATAACCCTATAAACAAAAGTTCCTTGGGGTTCTCAATAATTTTTTGAGTGTGAAAGGTTCATGAGGCTAGAAATTTCTGAGAACTACTGATCTGGAAACTATGGTAGTTTCTTGTGAGGATTATTTAATAAATATTCATTTAAATATATATGTGGAAATAAAAAGAATGTACACAGTTACAAACCTGTGTTGACGTGTTCAGATTTTATATGTATCAACAAGTTTTTTGAAAACTAAAAATTCTTAAATCTTCCTTTTTAAAGCTGTGACTTTCTATTTATCCCACATATCACTAGCAATACTTTTTTCTTTTTTTTTTTTTTTCTCTGCACAAGGCTATTAAATGCCCAGAAACATCCCTTTATGGGGAGACGTGAGTTCAATCCCTGAGCTGGGAAGATCCCCTTGGAGGAGGGCATGGCAACCCACTCCAGTATTCTTGCCCTAGAGAATCCCATGGACAGAGGAGCCTGGTGGGCCGCGGTCGAGAGGGTCGTAAAGAGTGGGACATGGCTGAAGTGAACTTAGCACAGCACAGCATCCCTTTCCAGAAGCAGACTTGCAGATGCAGAGAATAAACCAGTGGTCACCACACAGGGTGGGGGATCGCAAATAGGGAAAGGCAAGTAAGAGGTTCCAACTACTGGGTGTAACATAGGCTCAAGAATGTGTTGTACAACGTGGAGAATATAGCCAATATTTTGTAATAACTATAAGTGGAAAGTAACCTTTCAAAGTTTTTTTTAATATCTGGATAAGTTTTTCTTTAAATATCTGTTTACAGATAGCTATAAATACTAGATGTGTGTTTGAATGTCTGCAATAAAGTGAACCATAGTAAATATGTATAGTAAATGATTACCAGCTTCAATCCTTCTGGGAAGAATATGCCCTCTTACTCTTGCTGTGGGAGCGAGCTGAGAAGCCTGGGTCAGGCTGTGTGTGTGTGACGACCCTCTCTGCCCTCAGCTCCTCCAGGATGCCCCTGTCTCCCCGGCCGGATTCTGTGCACAGCACAACTTCAAGCAGCGACTCGCACGACAGTGAAGAGAATTACGTCCCCATGAACCCCAACCTATCCAGCGAAGACTCCGTAAGTAGCGTCTTCTCCGAACATCTCTCTTCCTCAGCAGCCCTTCTGAGCCGTTGGCGCTCAACCTTTCTTTCCGTTCATACATGTTACCCATCCACCTTTCTTTATTTACTTCAGGAAAAAGGACAACTTTTTTTTTTTTTTTGCTTTTACTCTATATATTTTAATTAATTCCATACTGGAGAGTGAAGAATTTGAATAAGAAGTTAAGGAGAGTTTTTAAAATGCTTTTGAAAAGCAGATCATAAAGTCTAAAACCAATATCGGGTCAGAGGGTAATACTATATCTATAAAGTAGATATAAGTTAGATAAAAATGATAAAAAATTTTCCAGTTATATTTCTTTTCATATGTACTTGATGTTTGAAACCATTCAAGAAAATGCTTTATACCGGAAGCATTTTATAATGCATTTCTCCAGACTCACATCAGGGTGCTCAGGATGCTTTGTGTATTCATTTACTTACAAAGATCTAAAGTTAAGCATTCATGAAATGAACCCTTCATGTTCATTAAGGGTTGAAAATTAAGTCATGAAATTCACTTAATTAAGCACCTGAAATTCAAGTTATGGTACATCATTACTAAAGACATATATATTATTTGTAACAGTAACAAAAATATGTTTAATACTTGTATGTATTTTTTTCATGAATTTTAGAAAAACAAAGCACTACTATTTTTTCTTTTTTTTTGGCCGTGACAAATGGCATGCGGGATCTTAGTTCCCTGACTAAGGAACCAAACGCTTGCTCCCTGCAGTGGAAGTGCAAAGTCTTAACCGCTGGACCACCAGGGAAGTCCCAACTTTTTTTTTTTTCTTTTAATTCACAGAACACTTCATAATAACTCCTAGAATCTTAGGGTTTTTCTAACTCTTTTGGGAAAACACTGTGTTAAAAACTAGAAGGCAGACACAGGCTGTTCCCAGATGAGATTAGATAGAGAACAAACAGACTTTTTCTGTCAAGACATAGATTTTAACAGTACTTAAGGATGGAAAAAATTCCAGTTCTATTAATTATTAGACAGAGCACAGTTTAACTAGCAATCCCGAGATACTCACTTTAGGAACAGCTTACTTAGATTAAACGTGTACATTACATGAACTCAAGAGTTCTGTTCATAGCCTGCAATGCTGTGAATAGTTCTGTATATTTTCAGTTAGGGAAATTCCAGGTATGCGCTCTCATTGTATTTGAATACAAAATTTCACATACTCCCACACGCAGTCCAGCTTGGTTTTTTTATATGAGCGTGAGATATGGAGTCATTTAGAGAAAAAGATTTCAGTCTTTCATGAATCAGATAAAGGCAGGGTTGGGGGAAAGAATAGCTATTTATACTAACTGAGCAGTAATATTTGCTTGCATTTTCTGGGCCCTGTGTGTTACTGTCAGCGCTTTTTTAATGTTTTATTGGCAGTAGTTGATGAACTCGGTTTAAAAACCTACTCCTACAGATAGGTCCATCACGTTCAGTAATGCAGATTGTCTGCTGCATACACCTGCTGGGCACAGTATGTAGTGTATACAGCAAGCCACACACACACACACACTGCATTCGAGTACATGCAGTCCAGACCGTGTCCTGCTCCCCAGGCTGTGGGTCCTGGGGCAGAACTTTGTTGCCCCTTTTTTCCTGATTCATAAAAATGTTTCACACAGGCTGTCAGCAGCTCCGTTTACAAGTGAGTGAATAAACTCAGCGTTTTCCTAGCAATCATCCTTTCCCTAAATCACGTTTTATTCTGTTTAACCCAAAAGAAATGGAGTAGCAGTATGAAAGAATCAACAGAAGCAGATTTATGCAGCTTTCCAATTGTGTTGTTCATTCAAACAAGTATAAAATTGTCAAGTCGATGACATCATTATGATTTTCTTCAAAAGTACGCGCTAACGTGTGAACAATAGTGTCTATGTGGTAGAGGGTACAAGGTGAAAGCCCCTAGTAAGCATGTGGCGTCACCTGGGAGAAGTCAGGAACCTTCTTCATCAAGGTTAAAAGCAGCAAGGCCTGGGAACAAATCATTTATTGGAGCACGTTTGAAGACTGTCATAATCAGAGTAGAGGGTGTGTGCAGGGATATAAATTCACATCATCCTTTCCTTTTTATTTAGCGTTGATCGTCAGTTCCTAATAACCTATTTCTTTTCGCTTTTCTGTCTCAGGCTTTTTTGTTCTTGTTCTTTACTGCTGCTTCTGTCTTCCTTTTTTCTTTTTCTTTTCTTAGACAGTAGTCCTTCTAGTAACAGCCCCTGTTAGGAACAGAAAGATGTGGCTAGGAGAAGATGGAAACAAGTGGTAAAAATTCCAGATGGTTGGAAAATAGTCTTTGCCGATAGAGTCGGTATTCATAGCCTTTAGTTACCATCCTTTAGCATGAAACGGAGAAGGTAGTGGCACCCAACTCCAGTACTCTTGCACAGAAAATCCCATGGATGGAGGAGCCTGGTGAGCTACAGTCTATGGGGGTCGCTAAGAGTCGGACACGACTGAGGGACTTCACTTTCACTTCTCACTTTCATGCACTGGAGAAGGAAATGGCATCCCACTCCAATGTTCTTGCCTGGAGAATCCCAGGGACGGGGGAGTCTGGTGGGCTGCCGTCTATGGGGTCGCACAGAGTCGGACACGACTGAAGCGACTCAGCAGCAGCAGCCGCATGAAAGCCTTTAAATGTAGAACTTGAAGTGTGAGCCCAGGTCCGTCCCACCATCTTGGTCAATCCCTAAGAACAAACAAAAAAAATTAATCAGAAAATATGGACTATAAGGATCCTATAGTTAAAGAACGTAATTGAGTTCAGATAGCACTGAGGTAGAACTATTCCAGCTAACTATAGCTTGACGTCCCAGCCTTAGTCGGAACCAAGTTTTACTCTTCACACTATTTTTGGCTCGCTTACCTAAGCTTTTTTTTTTGGGGGGGGGGGCGGTTGTTGTTGTTGTTACAATTTATTTATCTTGGGCTGCACTGGGCCCTCGTTCTGCATATGGGCTCTCTCATTGCAGAGCATGGGCTTCTCATTGCGGTGGCTTCTCTTGTTGTGTAGCATGGGCTTCAGTAGCTGAGGTTTGCGGGGCTCAGTAGTTGCAACGCCTGGGCTTACCTGCCCCAGGGCATGCGGAATCCTCCCAGACCAGGGATCAAACCCATATCCCCTGCATTGGCAGGCAGACTGCCAACCACCGGACCACCAGGGAAGTCCCAAAGCTATGTTTTAATCAGTTTTTAAAATATTACTTATCTTTCCAAAACCATCCTAAAATACTATTTTCTATGGAGATGTTTCTTCAAGCTATATTCTCCTAAAATTAATATTTAGGCTTATATAGATGGCAGACAAGGTAAAGAGCAGTATGTCTCATGAATGTTTGACCGTTCATTTTACCGTATTGTACTTTCAGAATCTTTTTGGCAGTAATAGTCTTGATGGAGGAAACAGCCCAATGATCAAGCCCAAAGGAGACAAACAAGTGGAATACCTGGATCTCGATTTAGATTCTGGGAAGTCCACGCCACCACGTAAGGTAAGTAAAACCTCCTTCTATGAATGTACTTAGCTCACAAATGAAACCTGCAGATCTGTCTCCTTTGAGGGAACTCTATTAGTATGTTTAAGTTTAGAAAAGTCTATTACTTAATGCCTTTTGATAAATCAGAAACAACAGCTATGCAGATTAATTTATTTTTTCATGTCTAATGGCATGGAAGTTACATATTTTATACTGTCTTAGGGATTATCATTGAAATGTTTGCTTAGAAAATTCTGAAGTTGCACAGTTAATCATGGTCTTCACTCTCTTTCCAGTGTTAGTTTACTCAAATTACTCCCTTACTGACTTTGTCCAAAAGTTTTAAGTTTATTGTTGGTGTTGTTATACTCACAGATTAGAGGTTATTATTAGTTGTATTCTTATGCTATCATGGAGGAGGAAATGGCAACCCACTCCAGTATCCTTACCTGGAGAATTCCAGGAACAGGGGAGCCTGGGGGGCTGCAGTCCATGGGGTTGCAGAGTCGGACATAGCGACTCACACACACACACATTCTTATTATACAGACACTGTTTATTCACACTTTCCTGCATTAGGAGCACGGAGTCTTAGCCACTGGATCACGAGGGAAGTGCCTAATTCTTAAATATAAGAATTCTAAAATTAGTGGAAAAGCAGAGTACAGTTAGGATAGTGACAGTAGCATTACATTGCGGTCGTTTGCGTTACTTTTTGGAGACCCAGTAGAATTTCAGAAGTTACTTGCAGTGTGTATGTGCTCATGGTTTAAGATTGGAGTTCCCGCAGAAGCACTCCGTCTTCTGCGGGAACTTAGGGGATTTTTTTCCTTTGCTTTTTAGCAAAAGAGCAGCGGCTCAGGCAGCAGTGTAGCTGACGAGAGAGTGGACTATGTGGTGGTTGACCAACAGAAGACCCTTGCTCTGAAAAGCACCCGGGAAGCCTGGACCGATGGGAGGCAATCCACAGAGTCCGAAACACCAGCCAAGAATGTGAAATGAAGACTGCTTTAATGTGCCTGAACGAAAGAGGACTGAACTGTAAAGAGGAATCCTGTTTGACCCGAGATAACTTGACCCTTCTACTCTAGATAGATCCTCAACTAAGTAGAGCCAGAGTCGGAGGACCGTTTAGGCTTCATCAAGCTGTCAAGACTGTAAATGGTGCTTTGTGGTATCGGAACAATTCATCACATGTAAATAATGTGGGAAAATACTATTGTTTGGTTCCCAGAGAAACATTTGTTCTGTAGTTAACACACTAGTAGTATTACTGTATTTATGCACTTTTTCATTTGAAGCATTGGCTTGGGTATTCCCAAATGGACCTTAATGGATTCTGTTGGGAGTTCTTGTTTTTCCTCGAGAACGATGCTGAGTAAACTAAGCTACTTTCCCATTGAGAAATTGCTCTAACAACATGGCATGAGAAGTACATTCACGGTCTGCCATTCTACCTGAAACTTCACGGGGTAATCATTAGCTTAAAATACAAAGTAGAGTTGGACTCATCATTCAATGCCTTTCAAAGCGCTGAACATCGTGTCCATCCTGGTATCAGGACTTAGTTCTCTGGTTCGTGGACATTTAGTTTTCAGTGATGGAACCTTGTTATATTTTGTTAATTACAGTGTTTTTGGTTCATTGAGTGAAGATTCTGCCGGGTGGGATCTTACACCTTGGAAAGACTGAATAATGACACTATCAAGTAAACGTATAAATCACTGATGGCATGCGGTGAGGATGTGCTCTCACACTTGTTACCATGTATTAAAATTTACGTTATTTGCAAAGTGTAGATTATACAGCTAATCAGGTACGTACCAGGCACTGATGTGCTAATACACTGATCAGGTTTATACAACCAGCTTTAGTTGTGTTCTTGTTAATCCTCTAACGTTGTTGGTTTCCAGTTTGGAGTTAATGACACAGTTGACATTCACTGTTAGTTATAGCAACATACTGTGACTTTTAATTAGACAGTCATGCAGATTTATTGCTTTAAGAATGAAATTCTGTCTTTTGACACCATAGTGCCCTTTCTATGGTTTTTTAAAAAAACTTTACTTAATATTCTTCTTGGCCTTATCCTATTTAAATCCCTATGCAATTAATGTTTTATATCTGCGTTGTTTTTTTTTAAATAGATGTTATATAAGTGATTCTCATATGTAGCACCTATTGCTTTTCCAGTAAAAAAAAAAATTTAACAATTTTGTACTGTGATTTATATTCACTGCCCCAATTCAAGAAACAGTGGAGCCTTGCTATAATGTGAAACCTTATAGCCATGGACTTCTTCCAATTAGATTTCTGAAACCACCAGAGGTATCATATAATTCTGTCTCACCTATACATGGTCCTGTGACATAGATATCAAGACCACACATTATATATAGTGAAGCTATAATTTATCTGTCTTGGCTTTGCAATGTAATTTAGAAAGCAGATGTAGTTGTTGGTTTGATTGGATTTTAAGTACGTTACGTACAATCTCTCATGTACTGATATGAGACTTACTAACAGTTTTTGGAGGAGGCATAGAGATCGGAGCGCCTACAGCTGAGTCACGTTCCCGCATCCCACTTCGGACCTCTAACAGTTGCCTGAGAACACAGATGTGCCCGAGTTACGTTCCCGCATCCCACTTCAGACCTCTAACAGATGTGCCCTGATTCCTGGCCTCTTGGCCCCTGTATTGTGCCTGACTTATGTAGTGGCTTTATGTCCCCTCCAGGAACTAAAAAAAAAAACATTCATAACAAGATGAATTGTAGACGAATAACATTTGATGCTTTTAAATGTTTGCTTATTTTTAAACAGAAACTAAACCCAGAACTGAATTTTGAGGTGGGTTTTTAAATAAAAAAGATTGTTTGAGTTTGGTGTGTGTAAGTTGTTTTATAATGAAACCACAAAATAAAGTAAAAAAATCATTGAAATGTTCCTGAACTATCAAAACACACAACACGGTTTTTAGTGTGAAGATACTTAATTTGTGTTGCATGGAGGATAAACATATTTCAAGATTTGGAACATAACAATAGAGATGTGACTATTTCAAAGTTAGAAATATTGTTTTAAATGTGACCTATCAGAAAAGCCTAAGGCAACTATGAATTTTTTAGTGGAAATTCCAATATTTTACAAGTTATCATTTTTGAAGACCCACAACACTAATTGTAGAAATTTTCCCATTAGGCTGAGTAATTTAAGAATTGAACTGTATTAGGCAGTTTGTTAAAGTAATTCATATTAAACACTGGATTAACAAATTAAATGGAAAGAAAGTCTCTTACAGAGCAGTATCTCCCAAAGATTTTTTGGTGCTAGAATCTTTTTTAAGTAAACTTTGTATAAGGCCAATACATAAAGCCTGAAAGTCTATTTAAATCAGTGTAACCATATTTGAGTCCATATTTGCCTGCTTGTCTTAGTCCATTACTAAGACTCTTAACATTGATTTCTAAGTAACACAAATGTGAAGTTGAGATTATAGTTGGTGAAGCCTCAGCTGCCAGTCTGTTTCTTTGCCTTGTTATTTGAGTACTATCAAGAGAATTTTGATTCATGCAAATGTAAGTAAAATAATAGGGTTTAAACACACATTACAGGAGATTCTTTAACTAGAGATAGTTATAGTCATAGTCCCAGTTTATACATAAAGTAAATTATCCTGGTAGTAGAAATTTATACATAAGCGTGGTACTACTACTCCAGTGTGGTAGAATTTTTAGTAAGTTTTTAAACTATGCACTTTTGTAAAAACAATTTGAATCAAACATTTTTAATACCTATATGTGTATACATATATATATATATACATATATATGTAAATACACATATGTGAGCATGCTCAAGTTGTGTCTGACTCTTTGCAACTCCATGGACTGTAGTCCCGCCAGACTTCTCTGTCCATGGAATTTTCCATGCAAGAATATTGGAGTGGGTTGCCATTTCCTTCTCCAGAGGATCTACCTGACCCAGGGATCAAACCCATGTCTCCTGTGCCTCCTGCATTGAAGGCAGATTCTTTACCGTTAAGCCATTGGGAAAACAGACGCCTTAATACCCTTAATCACCTGAGTTTTGGCCAGACATGTGTTGAACACCACTTGTTAACCACATAACAGTTGAGTTATAAATCAGAAGTCTTTTTCTACCACGTTTATGCTCTCTCCCTTCTAGTCTTTCTTTTGAAAAACTACAATTTCATGAAAGTTTGAATACCAGTGTGCAATGCCACTTTAAAAAATCAAAATTTGAACTTGAACAATTTAAGCTACTTAACCCACAGGAGGTATCACTCAGTAAGCTATAAAAATGGTTTTTATCTACATTCTATACATTTTCATCTTTATTTTTCATCAATACTGTATAAGCCACTGTTAGCATCTTAAAGAGACTTCTATAAAGGTACTATTGAGTGTGTGTATGTATATATAGCATTGCATTTAATCATAGACTAATTTGATACTGAAATACTGCCATGCTTGTACATTAATGTCATAAGTCATAATTCCCCCTGAACTCTTTATATTTAATTCATGGGAGCTTATAATCTTCATATTCATAAACTCAAACTGGAAATTGAACCCCAGTGTTTGTTTTTCTACTAGTGGGAAGTTGCTTGCATTCCCCCTCTAGCAAAAACAGTATTTTTTATGTTTTGTTTAGCTATTAACTATTTTATGCCTATACACTATACCTTAGGCGTAATGCTTAGATACTCGCAAACATTCTTAGTGCCTCTTTATTTGACCCATTGAAAGTATCAGTGTTAGTATTTCAAGTGAATTATCTTTTTAAAAATGTGTTAGCCTTAAAAATTTTAGAAGCAACAATGTGGGCCAATCCTTTTTACTCCTTTCTTTGGGTCATTGCAGTTGGTCTTAACCCTCCATTGTTAGATAAACAGTCAGCTTCTTAACAGGACTGACATAACATGACCAAACCAACTGGATCTAGAGAGAGGGGGTCATACTCCAGAAAAACAATAACATCTGCTTTATGTAAATCAGTACAAAATTTAAAATACTAACAACTGTGAGACTAAAAGCCATGGTGCAAATGAATATTTTAGACATCATGGATTTGTGATGGTGAAAACTCACTTGTCAGGTTTTGAGATGATTGGTTTTAGTCTGATAAACATGTTTATATATTACTGCAACTTGAAGTAATTGATCCTCCATAGATTTATCTTTCTTTAGGTTCAGTATAATGTATATTATGAATTTCAACAGTCTGTTTCATCAAGGGATTAACCTAGCTTCTTGCTTCCTTTACTAAAAAGACATGGCTTTGTGTGAGTTCTTGTAACCTAAATCGATTGTTGATAACCATCCCGAATTTCCACAGCAGAATCCTATGTATATATTGATGTCTCCCTTCTTGCACATCTTCTTTTGTAAAGATCCAGTTGTAGATAATTTCTGCTACCAAATAAAACTTTTCAAACAATTTGGTTTCAAGACCTTAAATAGTTAATTTGGATGCTGAGACTGTGAACCAATAAGGATGTGTAAATTTCTATTTTCAACCCTTCCTTAGAATCTTTATCTAAATCAAAAACATGATTCTCCTGTTAACTATGCTTCCCAGTTCTGCTTTTAGAGGGTCACTCATTTTCTACAATAAAGATCCCACTGACTGAATGAGTGTTAGTCACTCAGTCGTGTCCAACTCTTTGCAACCCCATGGACTGTAGCCCTCCAGGCTCTTCTGTTCATGGAATTCTCCAGGCAAGAATACTGGAATGGGTTGCCATTTCCTTCTCCAGGGGATCAAACTCAGGTCTCCTGCATTGCAGGAAATGTAGATTCTTTACCAACTGAGCCACCAGGGAAACCCCAAATATCCCACTAAACCATGCTAAAATGTTATAGTCATGCTCTAACTAAATACAAAAACGTCCCGAGACTGTTGCCCATGCATATACCCTTTATTTCTTCATCTACTCAGTGCTAGCAGCACTTTTTTGAATAAAAAGCCAGTAAGTAAGAACCCTTCTTGCTATTCTTTGGAACTCTGCATTCAGATGCTTATATCTTTCCTTTTCTCTTTTGCTTTTCACTTCTTTTCACAGCTATTTGTAAGGCCTCCCCAGACAGCCATTTTGCTTTTTTGCATTTCTTTTCCACGGGGATGGTCTTGATCTCTGTCTCATGTACAA
>SJYV01018926.1:320865-333316 GCA_006410875.1 Neotragus pygmaeus
GGGCAGGAGGAGACGGGGACGACAGAGGATGAAATGGCTGGATGGCATCACTGACTCGATGGACGTGAGTCTGAGTGAACTCTGGGAGTTGGTGATGGACAGGGAGGCCTGGCGTGCTGCAATTCATGGGATCGCAAAGAGTCGGAAACGACTGAGCAACTGAACTGAACTGAATTGAACTGAAGTAAGAACCTTTGGGTCAGGAAACACATTTCCAACATGACTTGGGAAATTGTAACAGGATAGACTTTTCCATTTCTAGGAACATTTTCAGACAACTCCAGTGCTTCATTTGACCCCAAGAATTAAGTTGTGGCATTTTGCAACTCTGTGTCATTAGATCATTTGGGAAGTTTGAGAGGGTGAAATCATTTCTGAAATCATTCTTTCCCATCTGTCTGTCACCTTGTACATGGTGACATTTCCGGATATCTGCATATACCTTCTTTGGGGGGGAAAGCTACTTCTCTGATACCAATACATGTTCTGAATTAGAGTTTTGTTAGGAGAGTTTGCTGGAGAATTATTTGGCCATTCTGTGAATGCATGTTATTGCATATTTAAAAACTGAGTCAGTAGCAGAAGGCATTTTATTAGCTCTAGTGGTAAGTCACATTCTCCCCTTAGGTTCTGTTTTAATATTATACAAAGTTACTCATTAATAAACACCTATAGAAGATTAAGTTTCTGAAGTTTGTTCCTATAATTAATTAGACAGGATTTATTCCTACTAATCATGATTGTGTTGGTGATTCACTCATGGCTCAGTGTCTCTCTGATTTTGTGTGTGATTCCCAGAGTATTTGGAGGACTCAATATGTGGTGGTACAGAAAACAAAGAAGTCAAATAAATGTTTTAAAAGCGTAGTTTCTCCAGTAGGGTATCAAATGATTAATGTGTCACCTTGACTAAGCTGTGGCACCCATGTGTTTGTTCAAACACTGGTATAGATGTTGCTGCAAAAATGCCGTGTAGATGTGTTTAACATTACAATCAATTTAGGCAAAGCCCATCACCCTCCAGAGGGTGGGTGGGCCTCATCCGATTAGTTGAAGGCCTTCAAAGCAAAAACTGAAGTTTCCTACCAAAGAAGGAATTTTTGCCTCAAGACTGTAACATAGAAATCCTGTGTGAGTTTGCAGCCTACTGATTTACCCTACGAATTTCAAACTTGCTACCTCACAATTGTTCCTTAGAATCTCTTGAGATGGACAGAGAGATAGACAAATAGATTATATTGGTTCTATCTCAGTAGTTAAATAGATACACGGATGGACAGATAGATAGATACTTTCTCTGGAGACTCCTGTTAATTCATTATTCTGAGAGATCTACGTATTTATAGAGAGAGCAAGCAATGATTTTAAGGTTTTATTTGAAATGCAAGTTATGAATACAATTTGGATATGCTGACAACCTACTCCAAAAATGTTTTCTGAAATTAAAGTGTTGATGAATTTCTGAAGCCATTTACTTACAGTCAAACATATTTCCAATTCTGTGGACTGTAATTTTTTTTTTCTTTCAAGAATCATTATATTAGCATCCCCAGGGAGAGAGAACAGAATGCTAAGAGGAACAGAAAGATTACTGGACTCTTGTTGGATGGTATACAGGATCCTATAATGAACACAAGTTCATTTGCTGCACTTTTTTGTAGTCCTGGCCCTTGTCACATGCTATGACTTTAATTTGCTTATTTAATTATTCTTGCTTTAAATTTCCCTTTTATATGTAGAACATAAACCCTATATATGTAAAAACAGTCTGAAAATTGCTTATTTCAATCTTTAAATCAATAACTTTGGAATTCAGACTAAGAAGTACTGTTTTTCCAGATTTTGATTCGACTGGATGATGGCCTATTAAAAATTAAATCACTTCACCAGAGTAGCTGCTACTTGTGTAGCATTATGCTAGGTGCTATGAGAGACACAGAAGAAATCTGCATCAGTCTTATCTGTACAAAGATATGTGTAAAATAAATGATATGGGATGGTAAATAGTTACTTCTGAAGTACCAACAGTGAGCTACTGAGGCAAAGACTGGTAAAATATAGTAGGTCAAAAGCTTCGTAGAAGTGGAGATTGAGCCAAACTTTGGATAATTGGCAAGAAGGAAAAAGAAGGCATTCTCTACAAAGAAGAACAATATGGACAATTCACTTATCAGTTTGCCATTAGTTTCATTTTCTCAGAGGAGGGGTGTAAAAAGAGAAGAAGTAGGATGCAGAGAACTGTGTTGTGTATTAGATGTGTGTGCTCAGTCATGTCTGACTCTTTACTGCCCCATGGACTGTAGCCCACCAGGCTCCTCTGTCCGTGGAATTTTCCAGGCAAGAGTACTGGAGTGGGNAAAAAGAGAAGAAGTAGGATGCAGAGAACTGTGTTGTGTATTAGATGTGTGTGCTCAGTCATGTCTGACTCTTTACTGCCCCATGGACTGTAGCCCACCAGGCTCCTCTGTCCGTGGAATTTTCCAGGCAAGAGTACTGGAGTGGGGTGGCATTGCCTTCTCCAGTGTATTAGATGGAAGGTTATAAATATTGTGTTAATCATTTAATGCTATGTAATAAACCAAAATGTAGTGGCTTAAAAGATAATCATCATCATCCATTCTCACAGTTTTCCACAGTCAGAAGTTAAGGAGTATCTTGGCTTGGCAATTCTGTCTCAGTCTCCAGTGAAATGAAGTAGAATCAGTTGAGACTGCAGTACTCTTGAGATGAAGGATATGTTCCCAAGGAGGTTAAACCACACGGCTGGGAAGTGGTAGGAGGCCTGTGTCCTTCACGTGGACTTCTTCCAGAGGTGCTTGAGTATCCTCATGGCATGACTGCTGGCTCCACCCAAGCCAGTGATCCCAGGGACCCAGCAGAAGCTTCCATGCCTCTTGTGACCTAGGTTTGAAAGCCTTACACGGTCATGTGCTCTACTGGGCCATCTGGTCTACTCCCTATTCATTGTAGGAGGAGACATACAAGAATGTGACACCAGGAACGAGGGTTACTGGAAGAATCTTAGAGGCTAATTTTCACAGAGTTGAGTGTTAAGAGATGACGCCCAAAGTAGATGGCCTTAAGGACCAAGGAACCCAAGTTTATCGAGAGTTAAGAACTTTAAGATGTTAGAACATCTTACTACTCTACTGGAAAGAGTAGGCCACAGGAAGTCAAGAAATAGCCCTGAACCTGCATCTGTGAGTTTAGCTGTGGGTCCTTGTAAATTACAAACCTATTCAACAGATATTGAGACACTGTTTATTTTTTTTCTATTTATTATTTATTTGTTTACTTGCACTGGGTCTTAGTTGCAGCATTTTGAATTTTTAGTTGCCACATGTGACTCTTTAGTTACAGGATATGGGATCTAGTTCCCTGACCAGGAATCAAACCTGGGCCCCCTGCATTGGGAGCACAGAGTCTTAGCCACTGGACCAACAGGGAAGTCTTGAGACACTGTGTTTTATATTTACTCTTACTTAATCCCCATGACACTGCCAAGTAGTCACATTATTCTCTCCAACCTTCAAGTTCCAGCCTAAACAACTCCACAAGGCCTTCCCTCAATTCCCCCACCCAGAGATGCTCGCTCCTCCCTTTGAAAGGCTCAATACTGGTACGTCTCTTCTTTTTTCCGTATTTGGCTTTTGTGATGGGATACTAATTTGCTAGTTTGCAATCTCAAAGTACCACAGACTGGGGAGCTTAAATAATGGATTTATTTTTTCACAGTTCTCGAGGCTGGAAGTTCCAGGTCAAGGTGTAGGCAGATTTAGTTTCTTCTGAAGCTTCTTTCATTGGTTTGTAGCTGGCTGCCATCTCACTTGGCCTTTTCCCTGGAAACGGGAACCCTGGTGTCGCATTCTCTCATTACAAGGACACCAGCCATACTGAATGAGACCCCAATCTTCATGATTCTTTTAACCTTAACTTTTTCTTTAAAGCCCCCGTCTCCAAAAACATATTCTTAGGTATGGGGGTTGAATCTTCAATATGAATTTTGGGACACAGTTCAGTTCATAATAATTAGCTATGTTTAGCTCATCAACTGAGCTGCATGCACCTTAGAATAAAAACTATGTTTTGTCAAATATCTGTCTTATCCATTACATCCCCAGCAAGAAAAGATGGCACACTCCAAGGAGTAACTGAAGAGAGTTGAATGAGGAAACGATTGTAAATCTGTGCATTGGGTGAAGGGAATCAACAAGGGGTGGTTAAAAACCCTTAGTGACAGTAAGATGCCATCACCAGTTTTGATCTAAGGGGCAGATGGAAGGTGCTGCTGCTGACAACCCAGCAAAAGCTGTCCACCAGCAGACACTTGAGTCTTAGGTAGAAGGACACAACCACTCCCAAAAGCAGACCAGCAGCGAGGGAGTGAGGTTACCTCTCCTGTGACTTGCCAGTGGCTAAAAGCAACCAGCAGCCCCAGGAGATGTACAATGCACGGAGGTCATCTTCTCAGGGCAAATAGCAAGACAGAGAAGGCTAAGAGCCAACAGAGAAAATCCTTCACAGTCTTCATATTTTCATGGTTTTATATTCACATATCAAACCATCAAAGAAATAAAGGGTCTGCAGAAGATTAGCTTGCTTAAACACCTGATCAAATCTCTATCTAGACAAAGGTCTGTATAGTCAGAGCTATAGCTTTTCCAGTAGTCATGTACATGTGACAGTTGGACCATTAAGGTTGAGCGCCAAAGAACTGATACTTTCAAACTGTGATGCTGGAGAAGACTCTTGGGTGTCCCTTGGACAGCATCCTAAAAGAAATCACCCCTGAATATTTATTGGAAGGACTGATGCTGAAGTCGAAGCTCTAATACTTTGACCAACTGGTATGAAGGGCCAACTAATTGGAAAAGACCCTGATGCTCGGAAAGATTGAGGGCAGGAGGAGAAGGGGACAACAGAGGATGAGATGGTTAGATGGCATCACCGACTCAACAGATACGAGTTTGAGCAAACTCCAGGAGACAGTGAAGGGCAGGGAAGCATGGCATGCTGCAGTCCATGGAGTCGCAAAGAGTTGGACACTACATAGGGACTGAACAGCAACAACCTGTACTTCAGAAGAAGCAAAAATGAAAACTACATTTCCCAGACTTCCTTGCAGCTAGCACTCTGCCCATCATCCACTTTCCACCAGTCACATTCACTTAAATTCAGAAACAGTTCAATGGAGAGGGAGGCAGAACTCTGCAAAGCAGAGTGAAATCTAGCCACTGACATTTAGTAGATGAAGCAGTATGTTTCTAATCCTGAGTTGACAGCTAAGATGGTGAATTCTGGGAGCCATCATCTGTGGTAGTTCCCTGCACCCTCATGGAACCATGGGCAAGTGATCCTGGAATCAGCCACTAGTGAAGTGGTTTCCTGAATCCAGATTTCTGATTGTTTCCAAGTCTGGCCCTTTGGTGGCATTGTCCTGAGAATCATTACTAAAGGCCGTACACACCTACCAGTGATTGTAAATTCTTTATTCTCTATATTAAATCTTAACCATTTCGTTTAAAATTGCTAGAGTGGCTTACCTCTGTTGAAAATGACAGTGGGGTCATTTTCTGCCCCTTGCATTCTGGAATATTTTTCTTAGTCTCATACTGCAAAACTGTATAATTAAAGAAAATTGAGGGGAAGGGGTAGGAGTAAGAGGAAAACACTCTCAAACTGTTACTTCCCTTTCTTTGCCTGCAAATGTGCAGCTGGATTCTGCTTTCTGCACTGACTGCTATTATAAATATCTTCCCAGGTGTGAAACATGTATCTGATTTGTCATCTTTAAAGACTGCATAATATTGTTTTAAGTATTTTAAAATACTCCATGATAAGTTCCAATTTAGATACAGGCCTGGGAAGTGAAACACTAGCATATACTACTACTGGGAGCATAAATCGATACAACATTTTTGAAAGAGCAGTTTATTATTACAATTTTAATGTCTTGAAACTATATTTAGCCATATAGCATATAACCATATAACTATAGCAACCATATAGTAACTGAATATCAAGGAATTAACCCTGAAGATTGGTGGCTCAGTGGTAAACAATCTGCCTGCAATGCAGAAGACCACCTGCAAAACCCGGGAGACATGGGCTCAATCCCCAGGTCAGAAAGATCCCCTGGAGAAGGGAATGGCAACCCACTTCATTATTCTTGCCTAGGAAATCCCATGGACAAAGGAGCCTGGGATACAGTTTATGGGGTCACAAGAGTTGGAGGTGACTTAGTGACTAAACCACCATTACCAACCCTGAAGAATTAAACGTGCACAATAATTTATTTCCAAGGAGTTGGAAATGTATCCAACAGTGGAAGTTGGTTAAATTGTGCATAAATATGTATGTAGTCATTTACAATATACAACAATAATCTTCAAGTGTGTTCCTCGATAAGAGAAACCTCTGAAATAAAAGGGAGTCCAAGTTTGTGAGATCCAATGCCTTTTCACCTTGCTTTAATTACGGTGCTTCTATTTCCATGTTGGAAGATAAGTGTAAGATTCTGTTTGAAAAATAGTTTCTGCTACTGGAAAACATTCTAACCATTGTAATAAAAGAATATTTGATGTCAACAATGGTTTTTCAATATATACTGCTATGTAAAAACTGTCTACATAACTAAACATAATATAAGCCTATGTTTGTATGTAACTAATAGGATTAAAACAGTCAGATATGCCTACAGATATTACAGAGATTGAAATAATAATTTAAAAGATGTTATGGGCAACCTTAGGCAAATAAATTTAAAATTTTTATAAAATGAGCAAACTGCTATTTAAAAAAAACACTAGAGCTGAGAAAAAAAATTTTGAATAGTCCTATATCAACTGAAATGAATTATCAACAAAATGAATTTTATAGTTAAAACCTTTTTTACAAAGAGAATTCTGGGCTCAGATAAAATCTCTAATAGATATTACCAAATATTTAAGAAAGAATGCTAATCCTACATGAGTTAAAGAATATGAGGTAATACACCACATTAGTAAAATAAAGGGGAAAATACACAGTCATTTTAACTAATGCAGAAAACCTGTTGATAATTTCAATATCTATGTTTAGCTTCATATATACTGAAAACAAAACTCTTAGTAACATGAAGTTAAAAAAAAAATGTATTACCAAGAAAAGAGTATCTATTTTCAAAATCCATCAGCAAACACCACACTTCATAAGGTGAAATATTGACAACTTTCTCCTTGAGACCTAAAACAAGATCAGTATGTCCAGTATTAGCATTTTCATTCATTACTGAACTAAGGGACCCTACCAGTGAGAAGTAAAGGATTTGAACAAAATAAATAAAACTGCTATTATTTGCAATGATATGATTGTGTGTGTAAAAAATTCAAGCAAATCTATAGATAAAAGATTGCTAGAGACAAATAGGCAAAAATGAATCATATTTTTATGAACCCATGGCATATAATTTAGCTACAAATTTTTAAAAGACGAAGATTATGACACATCAAAAACATCAAATACTTAGGAATATGTTTAAAATAGAATGTGCCATGCCTCTATATAAGACATTAATATATGCTGTTGAATTCAGTTTTCCTAATATTTTGTTGAGGATTTTTGGACCTATGTTCACTGGTGATATTGGCCTCTATGTTTTGTTAGTCCCTAAACAATGATGAAGACCTTTGTTGATGTATTCCTGGTACTCACAAGGCAGATTATTCATACAATCATCTTGACTAGGAATGCACTGATCCTATGCCCTCAGTTCAGTTCGGTTCAGTTCAGTTGCTCCTGGAGCTTGCTCAAACTCATGTTCATTGAGTTGGTGATGCCATCGACCATCTCATCCTCTGTCGTCCCCTTCTCCTCCTGCCTTCAACCTTCAATCTTTCCCAGCATCAGGGGCTTTTCCAATGAGTCAGCTCTTTGCATCAGGTGGTAAAAGTATTGGAGATTCAGCTTCAGCATCAGTCTTTCCAACGCATATTCAGGTCTGATTTCCTTTAGGATGGACTGGTTGGATCTCCTTGCAGTCCAAGAGACTCTCAAGAGTCTTCTCCAACACCACAATGTTGGAGAGAAAGCATCAGTTCTTCAGCATTCAGCCTTCTTTATGGTCCAACTCTTACATCCATACATGACTACTGGAAAAACCATAGCTTTGATTAGATGGACCTTTTTGGGCAAAGTAATGTCTCTGCTTTTTAACATCCTGTCTAGGTTTGTCATAGCTTTTCTTCCAAGGAGCAAGAGCCTTTTAATTTCATGGCTGCAATCACCATCTGCAGTGATTCTGGAGCCCAAGAAAATAAAATCTGTCACTGTTTCCACTGTTTCCCCATCTATTTGCCATGAAGTGATGGGACCGGATGCCATGATCTTCATTTTTTGAATGTTGAGTTTTAAACCAGCTTTTTCACTCTCCTCTATTGCTCTAGGTTAACTACAAAATTGTTACAACGGCCCCTTGGCAGTATGGAGTGCAGCTATGAATGCTTTGGGATCATTGTCCACCCAGTCCCACCCTGAAAGTAAGTTACCCTAGAATACACTGATCCGTTGATTATATGGAACGGCCCGTCTCATTTTTTTAGTCTCAGGAGGTCTTCTCAGTTCAGTGGGCACTTTTCATTCCCTCTGTCTTCCAACACACAAGCACCACCACACCATGTGTAAACCTTGAATGGGGGAAAAAGCTATATAAAACGTTTTAGGCGCAAATAGAACATTGTAAGTGGGCTAGGAGCTAAGCAATATTGAGGAGTTAGTCAATACCCTCAGGTGTAGTAATAGTATTATGGTAGTGTAGTTGAAGCCGGATAACCATCAAATACACGCATGTTGAAATACTTAAAGTGAGAGCATCCAAAACAAAATCCTGAAAGAACTGAAAAGATTGCTCACAATATATACATTTGTAGAGAAACAGATTTAAACAAAGCACAATATTAATAATTGTTGTCAAGAGGGTGAGTACTTTTTGCAATATTTTTTAACCTTTCTGTTGAAGACTTTGGTTGTAGAAAATTGAAAAATAATTGAAAAGAGAATATCTATTTCCTGTAGAAAAAAGAGATAGAAAGAAGAAAGGGAGAAAGAAAGAAAGGAAGGAACGAAGGAAGGGAAGAAGGAAGAGAGAGACAACAGAATGGTAAGAATAAAACCTTAAGTTCACTAGAATGTTTTTAAGTTATTAGTATGAATTGGCAATCTCTGAAAATACTTTTAAAATAATGTCTACAATTTGGATGTATTCTTTACATCCCTTTTTAAAAATTAATATTTTAATCTGAATAAGAACACAAAACAATCTTATGAATTATTTTTCTATATAATATTTTGAACAAAGAACATGATGACGTAGTTCAAAACACAAAAAGCATACAATATTATGTACCAAAAAGTATTCCTTTCACATTGTTTGTTTACCCAGATGTATACTCATAAGCAAATTCATCTATATTAATGGAACTAATAAATTTCAGTTGTTCTTAATGATACTCTGTTTTTCTCCTAAAAGATTATATTTGCATATTTCCAGCTGCTTGAGCATTTGTTATTTGGTGGACATCGCCCCCTTGTGCATAAAACTGAATCTGCAAGGCAAACCTAGACTGGAATAAACTTATGACTATTCTTCCACAGAATTACAATTATAAAAGTTCCTTAAAGTCATACAGTCTGTCATCACACCTCCAATTACTCAGTTATGACCAGCCCCCCAATGCTAGCCCTTATCTTGATGCTCTCAAGGAAGGTATCCCCACACTTGCCTTAGCAATCTCACATGTACTTTGTACTTCTTGGTCTCTAAAGAATTCTTACATCCATGTTTTGTTTGATTAGAACAGGAGTTATTGCCCTCCTTTTCTATTGAGATATAACTCACATACCATTCACCTCACTCATTTAAAGTGTACAACTCAACGGTTTTTAGTACATTCAGAATTGTCCAACTGTCATCGCAACCTATTTTAGAACACTGTCATCACTCCCAAGAGAAACTTCTTACCTGTTAGCAGTCAGTACCCATTTCCCCAACCCTACCCATAAACCCTAGGCAACCACTGACCTATTTTGTCTCTGTAGAGTCCCCTTTTCTAGACGGTTTTTTTTTTTTACATGATAATATACATGTTTCAATGCCATTCTCCCAAATCATCCCTCTAGGCATTTTAATATACATAGGACCATATAGTATGACAAGTGGTCTTCCATGACTTTCTTTTTTCACTAGGCTTAGCATGTACAAGGTCCACCCAGACTGTAGCATGTATCAGCATTTCCTTCCTTTTTACAGCTGAGTAATATTCTACTCAGCTACATTTAATTATTCATCAGTTGATGGGCATTTGGATCATTTCCACTCTTTGAATGTTATGCATTATGTTGCTACAAACATTCCATTGTCCTCCTCTTACAGTTGCAAACGTGGAAAATTTCTGAGCTGAGATGATCTCTCAAAGGCTTACGATAGGAGAAAAGGATTGTCCTGCTCTGGACTTCTTTTTGTCCATCACCAACACTACTCCAACCATAGTACCAGCCGTCGCACTTGAGAGCTCCTCTGATTCTCAATCTCCCCAACCTTCCCTGAATTCCTGTTACTAACATCTCCAACCCCCAAATGATCGTTCCATCAGGTACCATCTCCCACCTCTTTCCTTTTGCCAAGCCTTTCCTCTGGTTCTGTAACAAAACTTTATCTCCACTTCATGCCCAATTTGCCTTGTTGGGATGTGGGCTACCTTGAGAATATCATGTTCCTAGCTCTTTCAAATGGAACAATTTCCTGTCAGAGCTCCAGCCCTGGGAGCAGGAAGTAAGTTCCCTTCCTGGCCACCAGTGCTTTAGACAAGACTCCCTCCTCCTCCCAAATGTCTAGCAATTTAGTTTAAGAAACCAGTGTACTTGTTGCTACAATCTAGTGACTCCTGGTCACCCATCTCATTCGGTGGTCATGCCATCTTGCCCCCCACCCTCACCCCATAGATCACTATCTTCCCTATTTTTTCAGGTCTCTGTGTGACTTTAATAGCCTCCTGGGCAGTACATACAGAACACTAGCTTCTCTCAGCTCCTTGAACTCTAATGACCTTGTCCCTCCGCCTCCTGCAGCCATCCAGTGCCAAGTTTCCACCCGAGGGCTTAGGGAATCGACCAATTTACCAAATGAACAATTGGCAGAATTGACTTAAATCTCGCTGCTGTCAATAAAGTTTACAATCATGTGCCATATTGGATGGGGCAGATTGAATAGCCTTTGATGATTTCCTGTGACATTTTAGTTTTACTCAGCTTTAAGTCTGTTCTAACTCCCTGCTTTTGTAGCTGCAGGAAGACAGAGCAGAGCAAAGACAGAAAAGTTGGAGAAGGGACTGGGCAGCCCGTGAAGACTAAATGGCAGGGAGGTAGGGGAGCTGGGAAATAGACTCGGGAAGAGAAAGGTGCTACCGACACATTCGTTTTATCAATGCACGTTCTGTGATATGTTTTGATTGTGAGGGATTCTTCTCAAACATTTTAAAACCCTTCAGTCTTTTCTCTCTACTCAGTATACTAAATTCTCCTCTTTCTTTAGTCCATTGTCTTCTCTTCTGCTCCTGCGTTTATTTACTCCTGTGTTTTTTTCTCACCTGGCTCCTCTTAACTCTAGTTAGGGCTCTACTCAGCCTATCTGTCTGGTGCCTTGTGTTTGTTTGTTTGTTTTTGTACTGAAATATAGTTTTTGTGGGCCTCCCAGATGGCACTAGTGGTAAAGAACCCAGCTGCCAATGCAGGAAACATAAGACACTCAGGTTCAATCCCTGGGTTGGGAAGATCCCCTGGAAGAAGGCATGGCAACCCATTCCAATATTCTCGCCTGGAGAATCCCATGGACAGAGGAGCCTGGTGGGCTACAGTCCATAGAGTCACAAAGAATCGGAAATGATTGCAGCAATTTAGCAAGCACGTATAGTTTGTGTGCAATATGGTGTACACCATAGTGATTCATAATGTTTTATTTATAGTTATCCTAAAATATTGGCTATATTCCCTGTGCAATACAGTATATCCTTGAAGCTGATTTATTTTATGCATAATTGTGTCTCTTAATCCCTTCCCCCTATGTTGCATCTTTCTGCTTCTTTCACTTGTAACCACTGGTTTGTTCTCTATATCTGGGAATCTATTTCTTTTTCATTGCATTTGCTAGTTTATTGTATCTTTTTGATTCCACATATAAATGACATCATACAGAGTGTGTCTTATTCTGTCTGGCTTATTCCACTTAGCATAATACTCTATGGGTCTATCCCTGTTGTTCCAAATGGCAAAATTTCATTCTTTTTTATGGCTGAGAAGTAGTCCATTGTATATAGACATATATCAATCACATCTTTATCCACTCATCTGTCGATGGACACCTAGGTTGCTTCCGTATCTTGGCAACTGTGAATAACGCTGCCATAAACTTTGGGGGGGG
>SJYV01018926.1:333326-397546 GCA_006410875.1 Neotragus pygmaeus
TGATGCTTTTGAACTGTGGTATTGGAGAAGACTGTTGAGAGTCCCTTGGACTGCAAGGAGATCCAACCAGTCCATTCTGAAGGAGATCAACCCTGGGATTTCTTTGGAAGGAATGATGCTAAAGCTGAAGCTCCAGTACTTTGACCACCTCATGCGAAGAGTTGACTCATTGGAAAAGACTTTGATGCTGGGAGGGATTGGGGGCAGGAGGAGAAGGGGAGGACAGAGGATGAGATGGCTGGATGGCATCACTGACTCGATGGACGTGAGTCTGAGTGAACTCTGGGAGTTGGTGATGGACAGGGAGGCCTGGCGTGCTGTGATTCATGGGGTTGAAAAGAGTCGGAAACGACTGAGCAACTGAACTGAACTGACTGACCTTATGTAAATAAAATGCCAACCAGCTGGAAGATACAATTACAATCACTATTTCCATCTTAAGGTTCTGAGTTGGAATTGAAGTTGCATAAGATTTACCAGTTTCATAAAGGAAATAACAGCATCGTGAGAAAAAAAAAACCCACTTCATTGAGAGTTTAATCCAGAATTAAAATTTGGACTATTAGCTGGGAGAGTAGCATTGACTTATATACAATACCATGTGTAAAATAAATAGTTAGTGGGAACCTGCTGTATAGCACAAGGAGCTCAACTCTGCGCTCTGTGATGATCTAGAGGGGTGGGGTGGGGAGGTGGGGTGAGAGGGAGGCTCACGAGGGAGAAGATTTATGTGTACATATAACTGATTCCTGTTGCTGTACATCAGAAATTAACACGACATTGTAAAGCAATTATCGTCCAATAATAAAAATTTTAAAGTATATGCAAAAACATTCAGACTGTTTCCATATATCAGCAGTTCATCAATTCAAAATGCTGAAAGGACTATAGAAGAAGAAAATTCAATGGTAAAAGAGTTCAGATTTTAAGTGTGCACCAAAAAGAGTGATGAAAATGACAAGCAGGAATGGCCTGCAAAGGTTAGAGTCTTACGAACTTCTTGTAAAGTCAAGGTCCCTGCTCCATAATTCCTGCTTCTCTTACAAAAGAGTGAATGGATGCCCCCTTTGACTTCCAGCCTTCTCTCTAACGTCTGAATGTGAGACTTATATCATCTCCACTTCCTTCCTCTAGCTAGGCTCTGAAGTAGTCCATCTTCCCAGGACAGAACCAAAAGTGGTGCTATTTTAAGAATGCAACTCAGTGGTCTCCTGTCTGGTAACCAAGTGACAGGAATTCCCCCTCCCAAGCCCTCTGGGGCATTTACTGTGGACAGAAGATTACCATCAACACTTGTGAAGAGCATCTATTTTGAAAGAGGTCGAAAGCTGATGAAGGAAGTTTTAGAATTGACAAGATACTAAGTTCATATCTGTTTTTATGAAGATCTCCTGGAGAAGCAAATTGCAACCCACTCCAGTATTCTTGCCTGGCAAATTCCATGGACAGAGGAGCCTGGTGTACTACAGTCCATGGGGTCGCAAAGAGTCAGACATGACTGGGCTCACATACGCACACACATACGCATACACATACCTAAAGAGCTCAGATATGAAATTAAAGCTCTCACAAAACATATTTCAAATACAATTTGGCTGAATGTACTTCAAATGCAATTGAGCTTAGAATTGATACCTTTGATGGAATTTAAACTGTGAATGAAAATTTAAAGAATCATAGTGCTTGAATGGGAACACTAGTAGATTTTTTGAAAATAATAATTCTAATTTTCTGTGACATATATAGACTGCAAACATATGCTGGAGATGCCAGTCAATGTTTTGCATCTCCAACTCTTCTTCTTAAGAGACTCTGCCTCCCATCCTGGCTCCTGCTCAAGAAGCAGACCTGGGTAACTATATTTGTATCTAGCAGTCGGACCCCTTTTAACACCTAATAAATCTGGAATGAGCATCTGATCTGAGCTAGGTTAATCCATTTCCCAACACTAGGAATTTGAAATTGAAACACTAATAGTAAATCTACAAAGTACCACAATGCACCACCAACTGGAAACTGGGACAAACCAAATACTCTTAATCAAGAGCGGAGAAACCAAGAGAAAGTGGAGAAAGCCATTCTAGAGAGACATGCAGGAAAATGAATAAAAATATATCCCAGAGTGGTTACCAGCAGGGACTTGAGTTGAACTCCAGCCAAAATGAATTATTATTCTGATTTTCAATAGAAGCTACATTTTACAGTATGTTAGCTTAAGGATAATTAGATAACTTAGTATCTTAGACTTGTAACAAATTGATTCCCAGATATTCCTTGGATACCTAAATCATTTCTAAGATATGACTTTGAAACATTGATCACTAAGCATAATTTTCTGTGTATACCATTTCACTTTGTATTTTCAACGCTACAAAGAAACTATATATTTGTGTCTGTTAAATGAATATGCTTACTTTTGCCACTTTGTGAAGCCTTATAAAGGATGTGTGTGGCTGCAGAAAGTTGTGTTCTGTGTATTCATAAGCTCTGATAGTTTGCTAAAATGTAGATCATACAGTTCACAATGACTTACCCTTTAGTTTTCTGGAAAACAAAATTATTTTGGTTAAAAGTTACGATTAAAGCAAATGATTAGGATCACATACTTAGGAGCAATAGTTTCAGAGAAACACAACTATGCTTTTGTTTTTTGAGGAAAATATTTTTTTCCTAAAGCACCCATTCTCAGGGTTTTGGGTCTACGAACTCCTTTGCACCACATTTCCAACAGCGACCTATGACTGATTCATTTTCTTTGTATGCTCACTGGCATTTGATGTTGTCATTGTTTTCAATTTTAGCCATTCTGTTAGGTATGAAGTAATACCTCATTGTGGTTTTAATTTGCACTTTTCTATGATTAATGCTTTTGAACATCTTTAATGTGCTAATTTGCTGTCTGTATGTCTGTATGCCTTCTTCAGAGAAATGTCTCTTCATTTATTTTTCCCATTTTACATAGACTGCTTGCTTTTTTTCCTGTTGAATTTCGAGAGTTCTTTATGTATTCAATACTCATCCTTTGTTTGACATGTGTTTGTAAATATTTTTCTCTCACTCTGCAACCTGTCATCTCCTTGACAGTCTCTTACAGAGCAAAAGATTTATTCTTTATTCAATTTATTAATTTTTCCTTCTACTGATCATGTGTTTGGTGTCAAAGATAAAGAACTACATGCCCAACCCAAGATCCTTAGCATTTTCCCCTATTTTTCTCTAAAATTTTTTAGTTTTCTGCTTTACATTAAGTCTACTATCTATTTTGAGTTAATTTTTGCACAAAGTGTGAGACTTAGGTCAAGGTTGCTTCTCCCCCCACCCCATGGAGATTTCTCCAGGACTATTTGTTGAAAAACCTCTGCACTGAGTCCACATGTTCATTGTTTATTTGTAGAAATAGTTGATTTTTGAATGCTTATTCTTTACCTTGAAAACTTTCAGAATCCACTTATTAGGCCTTTGGATTTTTCTGGCAAATTTCTTGTGATTTTCTATGTAGATAATCGTGTCATTGGCAAATGGAGAGTTTTATTTTTCCTTTCCAGCACTCACACAGGGGTGTGAGCAGGATCTTTGCCTGTTTCTGATCTTAGAGGAAAAACATTCAGTCTCACAAAGTATCATGTTGGGTTGTAGGTATTTAACATGTTCTTTATCAAGTGGAAGAAGTCTCCCTATATCCTTTTTTTTTCTGCAAGTTTTTATTATGAAAAGAAGTTGAAACTTTCTCAAATGCTTTTTCTGCATTGCTTGATATAATCAAGTGAGTTTTCTCTAACCTGTTAATATGTCAGATAACATCAGTTTTCAAATATTGAACTACTTTTTCATCTCTGGAATTAATTCTATTTGCACAGTTCTTTTTATACATTGCATAATTGTATTTGTTAATATTTTGTTAAGGATATTTACATCTATATTCATTAAGATATTGGTCTTTCATTTTCTTTTATACAATATCCTTGGTTTGGTATGAGGGTTACAGTAGCTTCATAAAATGATTTGGGAAGTGCATCCTTTTCTATATTTTGGGAGGAGACTGAATAAAATTTCTGTAGAATTGTGTAGAAATATATGATAGAAATCACCAATGAAACCATCTGGGTTTGGAGATTTCTTTGGGGGAGCTTTTAGTTTATGAATTTAATTTCCTAAATAGTTGTAACTCTATTCAAATTATCTACTTCACATTGTCTGAGTTATTTTTCAAAAAAGCGGTCTATTTAATTTGTCAAATTTATGCTTGTAGTATTCCCTTTATCTTTTTGATGTTTTCAATGTCAGTAACCATGGGTTCTGTTTAATTCTTAATATTGATGATTTGTGTTTTCCTTGTTAGTTTTCCAAACATTTTGTCAATTTTATCCTGTCAAGAACAAGTTCCTTGTCTTATTTTGTCTAAGTTTTTCTGATTTTAATTTCAGTGATTTCTGTTCTTGCCTTTATTTTTTCCTTTCTTCTGCTTACTTTGAATTTATTTTGCTCTTCTTTGTCTAGGCTTCTGAAATGAAAGCTTAGATTTGAGACTATTCCCCTTTTTTGAAAGTAAGCATTCAAGTAAGAAGAAAAAAAAATTTTTTTTACAAGGGAGGAAATGCATAGAGAACTTGAATTTTTAACTTGTAAATAGCAGGGGCAGGGGAAAGGCAATTTTAAATGATGGCATAAATACATGTACAAACACCAAGCAGACCCAGAGTCACCCACTGATATGAGTTAGTGACCAAACATGAGGGAGATGCATTGGAACTTTATTTAATACTTTTCTTTAATTGAAATCCCCTCATGTGGCAAATGACCTAAGTAAGAGAATTCTGAAAAAGATGTATATGTGATCATCGGTATCTAGTGTTGGAAATGCCCATTCTTAAGATACTCACAAACTCAATACTGTTTTATTGTTGTCATGTAGTAACCAGACTTACTTTTCTTGGCTTTCACAAAATAAAATGAGCATGGGATAAAGACTGGCTCAGCATATTCCTCCTGTGTTCTTGATAAACCTAATAAAATCCTTTTTGTTACCATTCAAGGCCAAAATGTTGAAAGAGTCCTAGCTCTTTGGCATCGTTTGTCCTCTGGCAAGTATCTCTTTGCTCCACTCTGTTCAGCACAGCACATATCGTTCTAGCACACTAAATCCAGTAGAGAGAATTTTCGGTGTAGACATGTATTTGCATATTTGAGGTAAACTATCATGATGTTGAGGTGAGGTGAGGTGAAGTCGCTCAGTCTTGTCCAACTCTTTGCGACCTCGTGGACTGTAACCTACTAGGCTTCTCCGTCCATGGGATTCTCCAGGCAAGAATACTGGAGTGGATTGCCATTTCCTTCTCCAGGGCATCTTCCCGACCCAAGGATCGAACTCAGGTCTCCCGCATTGGAGGCAGATGCTTTAACCTCTGAGCCACCAGGGAAGCCAGTATCATGATGTTACATTATAGTATTTATTTCTGGGAACATGTTTAAAGAAGTATTTCCTTCCAGTGTTTTCATGACACTATTCCCTTTACCCTCCTCCTTATTAAAAAAAAAAAACAAAACACAGTGGATGATCCTACTCTGACCCTTAGGCTTATGATCCTTCAGTATTAGAATACCTAACACTTGAACCCAGAGCTCAGTATATATCAGGCACTGTATTAAATACCCTGCATACTCGATCTCATTTAATTCTAATGACATTATTATGTTATAATTAGGATAACTATTATCTTATTATTATAATTCTTATAACATTATTATACGAATGTCATCCAAATATAAAGTTAGAATAATATAATAAAAAGATGAGGAAAAGACTTACTTCAAAGAAGTTAAGTAATTTGCCTGAATTCACACAAATATTAAGTTCTCATACCTACATGAGATTCCAGACTTGCCTGACTTTCCAACCTACTCTAACTACACTAACCTTTTATCTGTCTCTTATNTTCAAAGAAGTTAAGTAATTTGCCTGAATTCACACAAATATTAAGTTCTCATACCTACATGAGATTCCAGACTTGCCTGACTTTCCAACCTACTCTAACTACACTAATCTTTTATAATGCTATCAGTTTCAGAACCAGCTGGAAGTTTTAGCCTGTCAGCATTTGAAGAACAATAGACCTTTGTCATTTGGCCACTAAATGGGCAATACTGTCTGCCACTCAGTTAATGTCCCTATACCTCAGTTTTCAGATATTGTCTTTTCTGTAGTTCCTCACTTCCTTCTGCCTTCCCAGCTCCTAGACCTTACTCAAAATGTTTCTCTGTCCCTGTGGTTAGATTACTGGGTTCAAACATTGTTTCCTCTTCCTCCTTTCTTTTAAGTATCTTTCCTCCGTAATTACCTCCACAGGATTCTCATACAGCTTTCATATGCTCATATGAGAAACTCACTCATAGTATAAATATCTATGTTAAGAAAGGTGTCATTTTAGAGGTAATTTTATTGTTTGTCTTGCTACTTGTTTTTCTTAAATTATTGTCAGCCTTCAAGATTCATACATTTACATATTCAGTATATTTTTAGGGTTTCTAAACCAAGATATTTACCTGTAGAGTGAAGAAATACTCTGAATATTAAATAAATGTTATATGATTTTTTTCTTAATGTCAATATTAAATATCTGTTCATAAGTATTTGTTCAGTGTCTGTATGTCAGTGTCTGTTACCCTAGACACTAACTTTTTACTTTCACATCATCTTTTTTCTGGTAAAAGTGTTTTTCAAATATCAAAAATAAGTTTGCTCGATATAGTAATACACAGATTCACTTTAGAAAAAAAAACTAAAAAGAATTAGGAAATACACACCAACAACAATCACTTTCAATACTTTTATGATTATCCTTCCAATGTTTTATTCAAGTTTTTCAACTTAATTTTTTTCAGTTAACACTATATAATAAACACTTCTACATTAATGGCTGTTAAAGATAAATAATAGTTCACTGTGTGGGTGTACAATAGCTTTAAAATCACACTTGCTATGTTGGACTCACTACTGCTAGCTTTTTGCAGTAACAGGTAAAGACCACAACAAACATCATTTGTGTATTTTTCTGTTCATATATCCTTAGATGGTTTCTTATAGTCTCACAAACAGTATTTCTAATGGGCTGGGGGGCATTTTTCCAGAACTCAATTTAAAAATTATCATTTGATCAGTTAAAAGTTTGCAGGCTATAGATTCAAAGGAGAGCTCTTCTGTTTGAAATTTAACATAATCAACAGTTTGCTCAAATCTTAACTCTTGAAAAGTGTGTCTCCTCTATTCAATGCATACTGATAGAATACTGGATATGGGGATACAAAGATGAATAAGAGCCTGTGCAGGGCAGATAACAATTTACAGCATTAGGATTTTCTATTGAGTAGAACACGATGTTCTTGATAATATGCAGCAGATCCGTGCGCAAGACTCACAGGCTGTGTTGAGGGCAGCGGAAGGCGTAACCACTGGTGATTATTCGAAATATTTCTTAAGGAGAAAGAAATGTACAGCAGTCGGTACATTTTAATATTTAGTGGTTGAGAAAAAGATACAGCCCATGGCCTATCTATCGATTACTCATGACTCTCATTTACATGGTGATGGGCAGTTTGCTTATGTTTAGCGTGTAAATTCAAGAGAAAATATCATTTAACTCTGTAAGAGAAGTAGAAGGAATTTAGAAATGATTCATATAGTTAACGTGTAGACAAAAAAATTACACTAACGGGCCCTTTTGCTTAGACAACGAAACATAAGAGACGTCAACTGGGATAACTAAACCATCTTCAACACATTGGCGTCACAGGCAGTGAAAGTGTTAAGGCCTGCACAGGCCTCTATACTGCAGTAGGCGGCGCAAAACCTGGGCAAGTTTTCTGGGAGTGCCGCAGATCCCTGCCAAGCAGAGCAGACCAGGCGCCGGTGGACCTTGAGCCGTTAAGAACGCCTGGAAGACAGCGCTCGCGTCAGGCCGAGAAGCCGACACTCAACCTACGTCTCCAACCTCTCCCTCGAGGCCCCGCCCATTCCTTACCCAAGAGCTCTCTGGGGCCTCGGAGGAGGCGTGGCCAGGGCAAGGAGGGGAGAATGCGCATGCGCACTTGGACAGCCATGTAGCCAACTATCAATCTCGCGAGTGTTGATAGTCGGTGGCGTAGGTAGCAGACCTGAATGCTGGCGAGATAGGTGATATCTACCAGAGGAGGAAGAGGAGGCAGCTAAGCCAGTTCCCAGTCTCTGTCCCTCTTTTGCTCTCCTTTCTTTTTCCCTCAACCCTCCGCCCTCCTGTGAATCAGCCCGCCTTCCCTGACCTCAGTGACCCGAGTGGCCCCGCCCACTCGTCGACGTTATTCCCGCCGTGGGGTAAAGCGCCGGTCGAACCCGGAGCCCCGCGGAAGAGGAGGGCGACCAGAGGGGGAGGTTGCTGGGCCTGGTTTGGGCTCGTCGCCGAGCCGCGGCGCAGGGGGCTTTCGGATAGTCCTCTCGCTTCTCCATCTGCTCGTTGCGACGCAGCCACCCAGGCCTAGGCCTCCTCCTCCTCCTCCCTGCGGGACCCGGCCTCTGGCAGCAGCGGGTGACGCAGACGGAACATCATGTCGTCCGCGGCCGACCCTCCGCCACCCCCGCCTCCCGAGAGCGCGCCTTCCAAGCCCGCAGCCTCGGCCGCCGGCAGCGGGAGCAACAGCATCAACAAAGGCGGCTCCGAGGGCGTCGCAGCCCAGGCGGCTCCCTCCGTGGCCAGTGCCGGCCCCGCGGACTCGGAGATGGAGGTGAGGGCGGCTCGTGGCGTGGAAAGAGGGCAGGATGGGGAGGAGGAACTGGTTCCCTCGCCTCAGTACTAGAGATGAGACGCAGAGCCAAACTTCACCCCTTCGCACTCCAACTCGGCCTCAGACCGTTTGGGTCGGAAATGATGCTCTTACCCTTGCGCTTAAGCTATCCAGGCAACCTCAAGTGGATTTCTGGCACTTCACGTTTATGTTATTTATCTCTTTGGCGAACCTTGCTAAATCCTCGAACGCTCCTATTAGACACATGTTCTTGATTACTGAGGCCGAGTGAAGATCTACCCTTTTTTTTTTTTTAAGCTGGACTCCCATAATTCCCTCACGCATCTCTGAATCTCGATTTTACTTTCCGCTAAACTTGGGGGGAGGGCGAGGGAAATTTCCCTTTAGGTACAGGGGTAGACAGGCGGGGTGGGGAAGGCATTTAAAAGCAGCGCAGCCGAGGACTTGGGCCTTCTTTTCTTCATCCCGTTCTTTGCGGGGGCGGTATCTGTTTCGCAGAAACAATGGCGAGGGCTGGATGGCCGAGGGCGCAGTGAGGATAAGCGGGGCACAGCTGCTCCCTCGGAGGGAGAGGAGGCTCCTCACAGGCACTGTTCCTTGGGGAAGGGAAGCGACCAAAGCGGCAGCAGCTGTCTTGAATCCTCATTTCATTTTGTGGGGGGAGGGATGGATGGATGGATGAATGAATTAGTGAGTGAGGGGCGGTTAGTTTGCTTACAGACCAGCGCATTTCCTCTTTGGGGGCCTTGGCCTTATTTTGAAAATTGGTACCGTTCTCCATGGTTCCCTACCTTCTGGGCTGGGGCTAGTGGGTCAGGGAATGGTAACAGTACTGCGAGGGTGGAGAGATTGGGGAACTGCCAGGCGGGTCTTTTGGGTGTGCTCCAAGGCTGCGATGTCTGGGAACAAAGTGTTGCTTGCTCCTTCCAGTTGTATTCTTGGCCTTCGATCTGTTTTGAGATATTTTATAGTCGCAGCCCAGAAATTTCTGGAATTTTTCCATCCTTGGATAGATTGAGCAAAGGTAATACTGCTCTAAACGGGAATGTTGTTGCAGAATTGACACGATAGGGAAATAGTAGGGCAGTTTACCATAGAGCATTTGGCTCAGTAGTTTTATTTGGGTGCTGTACCAAGTCATAAGTCAGTTCAGTGGAGTCCTACTCTTTGCAATCAGCGGCCTTATCTAGGATGAGGTAACATGCTATTAGTTTTTGAAAGAACTTTTAGGTAAGGGTGGGTTTTGGTGGAATAGGACCTCTGGTATTCTGTAGCTTTCAGCGACTTGAAATTTGTTTTCAGTTCATGTCAGTGTTGCTCGTTTTCTTTTTCTTTAGGTTTTAAATGATTGTTTTGAATTGCTAGGGTTAATTTGGATTCTCGCTTCCTTGTTTAAGGGGGTTTGAAAGTTAAACACTGAAAGGAGTTGTGTTAAATACGTAGTTCTCAGGGCTTCCCAGGTGGCGCTAGTGGTAAAGAACTCTCCTGCCGGTGCAAGAGACAAAAGAGACGCGGGTTCGATTCCCTGGGTTGGGAAGATCCCCTGGAGGGGAGACATGGCAACCCACTCCAGTGTTCTTGCCTGAGGAATCCCATGGACCGAAGAGCCTGGCGAGCTACAAAGAGCCTGGCGTGGTGGCAGAGTCCGACAAGGCTGAAGCGACTGAGCACACACTGCACTTCTTTGTAAATTGCTGTCCACTGTTGTCAGCCTCTCAAAAGAGGCTGTCATGCAAATTTTGGAGTAGCAACCAAAGTCTCAGTCTCACTAGAAGTGTTAAGGAAATATCAGAAAGCAGAATAATTTAAAGCCTAAACTAAATATTTTGCTTTTCAGTTGCTGTTTTTAAGGTAAAGTGGAATTAGAGTTTAACTATGAATATTAATGTTGTAACAAGTACCGGCTGACTGTCAGTAGTATATTTGCCAGATGGGGAAATTGAATTTTCTTGTAAGTAGAATCTGTGATAGAACCCACATCTGGCTCTGAAGCTGACCCTTCCTCGAATATCTTTCCCTGTCATATTTTTACCAAAAATGTGTTATTTAACAATTTCATTTATTGAAAAATGGCTTCATTATTTTCCCCCTTTTCAGGATAGTAACATCAGTGATTTTATCTTTTACCAGTCTTCACTGACTAGTTTTTGTTTTTCCCTTCATATTACAGTATGGGTTTTTTTTTTCTTTTCTTTTTAAGCTGCGTTTTTCCAAAATCATTTATCTTCTGACAAATCTCACTTTCCTAGGAACATTAGTTAGCTTTCCTATGTATTAGATTATTTTATTTTTTTTTGCTTGATATTGGTAGGTCATGGGAGCAGTCACATTTTTTAATTAGTATGATCTTTTTGGCAACCTGAATGGGGCCTGTCTTGGTTCATTCTCATTTCTCATACCTACCTGGATGATATGTAGGTACACTATATACCAATAGCCATATGACCTCAAGAGTCCTAAATCCAAATCTTTTGCCTGTTTTAGTTAAGACTGTGAAAAAAATAATGACTGCTATTGGAAAGCACATCTTGATTTTTTTAGGATATATTTGACTTTTCATGGTAACCCAATACCATTTTGTGAATTATTCTAGGTAGGTGACTTTGTCACTTTTACTCTGGAGACCAGAGATTGTGATGAGCTTAAGGTTATACAAGTTCATAAAGGTCTTAGCACTGAAGTTAGACTTAAATTTGGGTCATTTGATCTCTTATATTAGTGCTGTACCAGGCCCATCCCCTCAGCTTTTTAATCATAGGTAAGAGATCCAACCAGTCCATTCTGAAGGAGATCAGCCCTGGGATTTCTTTGGAAGGAATGATGCTAAAGCTGAAACTCCCGTACTTTGGCCACCTCATGGCGAAGAGTTGACTCACTGGAAAAGACTCTGCTGCTGGGAGGGATTGGGGGCAGGAGGAGAAGGGGAGGACAGAGGATGAGATGGCTGGATGGCATGACTGACTCGATGGACATGAGTCTGAGTGAACTCCGGGAGTTGGTGATGGACGGGGAGGCCTGGCGTGCTGCAATTCATGGGGTCTCAAAGAGTGGGACATGACTGAGCAACTGAACTGAACTTTGTTACAGTATGTAGCACCACAGATCACTACATCATTAATGAAAATTGTACTTTTCACCAGCTGTTCTTGTGTTCTTTTAATGGATGAGCGAACTCTGCAGTGAAGTTGGTGCTGTTTGTGTGTGTGTGTGTGTGACTTTCTGAATGTCAGGGTGAATAAATTTGTAAAACTAGCACATTTATTATCAATTAAGGAATCAAACTGTAGTTAAAGTATTCACTTTAGGGTGCATGATGAATTTTTTTTAATGTTTTAGAAGATGGAAATCGGTTAGTGTGTGACTTCCCAGGTATACATTTGGGTAGTACTACAGTAGACACTGCAGTTTTATTAGAAGGGAACATTTCCTTCACAATTGTTCAATTTGGCTTTATAATTTTTGATTAGAAGACAAAACAGATTTGCTTTAAGTATTTTTGTTCTAGGATGTTGGAGATAATAACCTTGTGCTTTAATCTTGACAGTGGCCATGAGGTTTACGTATTTGGGTTAAGTGAATTGTTATTATTGTCGTATTTTGCATCAGTTTCCTATCAGATAGGGTGGCAGCCATTTAGGTATCTAGGAAGTTCAGGACAGGAGTGTATTACTTTGAATGTGATTTGGGCTGAAATCAGTGTAATAATGATATGTTGAGTATTGAAGAACAAACCGTGGTTTTTCCCTCTTACCAGGATGTATTTGACAATGCATCTCCTGGAAAGCAAAAAGAAATCCAAGAACCAGATCCCACCTATGAAGAAAAAATGGTATGTTCTAGGTATATGAATAGAGTCATAATAGCTTTTTATTAGGTGATTAAATTTACTAAAGTTGAGGCACAGATATCTAATTTAAATATGTGTAACATGGAGTACTGTAACTTTTTTTTTCTCTTACTCGACTTACTTGATTAAAGCAAATACAGATGTATTTCATGAGTTCACGTAGTATGTAAATATGTGGATTATATTAATACTCCTTTCTAGATTTAGCATTGGGAGTGAGATGAGTTAAAAGACCAGAGAAGTAACTATTCAAGATGTGTCTATTCTGCATCTGTCTGGCATTGTACTCTACTGGTTATAAAACGAGTAATACATGTATAATTTATAATAACATATACAATATATAATGAGCTTCCCAGGTGGTTCAGTGGGTAAAGAATCTATTTGCAATGTAGGAGACACAGATTCGATTGCTGGTTAGGGAACATCCCTTGGAGGAGAGCATGGCAACCCATTCCAGTGATCTTGCCTGGAGAATCTCTTGGACAGAGGAGCCGACAGTCCATAGGGTTGCAGAGTCTGACATGACTGAAGCAACTGATCACGCGCTCATGCACATATGCGTACAATATGTAATACATATAGTAATGATATTTCTTGCCCTACAGAAGAGAATATGAATATTATACTTGCAAAAGATCCAGCTCACATTTCCCATCCTCTTGGGAATCTTTATTTTACCATGAGTTAACCAGTACCTACAAAGAGGTTTGAATTTAAGTTTAAATAAATAATGACTAACAGTGAATGAATAGTATGTACTGGGCCCTGTTCTATGTGCTTTATATAAATTACACTTAATTTTTTTTTAATCTTAAAAAGTTAAAATAACGTATAAAAATATCATCACTGCACTATACAGTATCCTCCTTAAGAGTGGAAACAGTGTCTCAGTCTCTCTGTCTTCAGCATCCAGAATAGTATCTGGCACATAGAATACTGATTTTAACAAGTATTACTCTCTCCTTGTTCTTTGCCTTTCTCACAATATCAGCAAATATTTTTGAAATATCTAAAAATGGCTTCAAAGTCTTAAAAGTTTGCATATATTTATCTGTATACACATATATAATGTGCATAATGTATATTGTAATATGTAAAATATAAGTGATATGTTACTCTCTATGATTTCTATTATGTTTTGTATATATACATTTTGTGTATATCTGTAACTATCCTGTCACTTTTCTTTGCTGTCAGTCTTATTTGAAGAAAAGATGTTTTTCCATTTTTACTTTTCCCATTCATTCCTCTAAACCTTCACAACTTAGATTCTGTCATTAACACTATGTTAGTGATTCTCTACTTGATCTTGGCCAAAAGGCTGAGAAGTGATGTACTAATAACTTTAACGGACAATTCTTTGGCTTAGTTTTAGTTTCATTCTCCTTTTTCATACTTGTATTTAACCCCATTGGCCACTACACAAATTTTTTTCTTGCCTTGAGAGACCTTTTTGCTTTGATGATACCTTATTTACTTGATTATTCATTTGTCCTTCATTACATTCTTGGACAGTTCATCTGCCACTTTTAAATGAGTACTTCTGAATATTTATTTATTTCGAGCTCAGATGCCTCCAATCATTGTATTTTCACTTGCTTGTTGAACATTTAAATCCCTTTGATAAGTCTTATTTAGGAGTATCCAAAGTTGAATTCATTACTCTTTCCCACACAGTTACTTAGTGTTCTCTCAATGAATGAAAGTTTTTCTTAATAAATACCCAAGCTGTTTATAACAGTGTGTCATAGTTTTAATAGTCTTGGCAGATTTAACTTCATAAATATTTCTTTTATCTTTCCCCCATCACCCTAGTTCATTATTCTTTTGTTGCATGAATTATTTCATTGGCATCTTCATTTGGCTCGTTTCTCATGATCTAGCTTCTTCCAGATCTGTGTTTTTGTAAAGTCTATGACATTGATCTGATTATATAATGGAGGTTTTCAGTGGTTCTTTACAATGCTTCTCATCTCTACAGCTCCCTTTATTGCAATTTTTTTGTCACTTCCTACAAATTTTTCAGTCTCGTCCTTTAATTTCCTTTTTCAAAATCATGACCTTGACAAGCAGTTTTCTTCTGAGCAGACTCCTTATCTGCTAGATCCTATTCATAGGTAAGTCATAGAATCAGTGAGAGAATTTTGGAAATTATGAAATCTTTTGTAGAGCTTTGGTGAAGTTTATACTTCATTCTTTAAGGTAGTTGTCTCAGACTTGACCTTGTAGAAGATAACAAAGATTTTGGATATTTCTGATCTAATGGATCATTCTTAAACCCAAGATGTCAGGTACTGCTTGAGAAAACTAAAGTAATTATGCTGATTGGTACTGGAATAAATTTATGGTTTTCACTTTCTTTGGCTTTCACTGTTATTTCTAACAATCCTATTTAACCATTCTAAGACTTTGCCACTCGGATTAAGTTTCTACTTTTCTGTCACGTTCTCACTTTCAGTCTTCCTCCATAAAGAATTGCAGGCCCATCGTCAATTTATTTCCAAACACGTATGGCTTCTACTATCCTGTTCATTTTCTCAGAGAAAGATGCTTTTTCCAAGGCGATTGATTTTAACCTTTCCTTTAATTTTACGATACATTTTTTTTTTAGGTTCTTGATCTTATTGTTTCTGCTCTTTAGGAAGTAGTTTTTCTCCTTTGACTTCTTATTTTAAGTATAGTTGATTTATAATGTGTCTATATCTGTTATACAGAAGAGTGATTCAGTTTAACATATATATACAGTCTTTTAAGTATTCTTTTCTGTTCTGTTCTGTTATGTTCTGTTATCTACTTGTAGAAGATAACAAAGATTTTGGATATTTCTGATCTAATGGATCATGTACCACAGTTTGACATCTAGAACCATTAAAGGATCTTGAGCACTAGAAAGGTGTGATAAGGTCTAAGAATTGGGAGGACTACCTTCTCTGTGAAACATCATCTCTGTTGGCATTTTCCTAATCATCCTGCTTAAAATTTAAAATTTGGTGCTATTCCCACTTTCCATGTGTTCTTACTGTGCTTTATTTTTACTTCCGAGTTTTTGTTTTCTGACAATCTTCATAATTTACTTGTTATGTTTTATTTTCAATATTGTACTATAATGAAAACTTAATAGAGAAACAAAATACTTTTTCTAGTCTGCACACAAAAGTATTTTTTGAATTGAAAAGACATTTAAGAAAATGTTGATTTGAAGATGTTTTTAAAGAAGAGAATATATATTCAGTGATTTGAGTGCTGTAGAGTAACTTTGGCTTTAAAATATCTTACACTCTGACCTATCTGAATTTATTTCCGGAGCTTATTTATCTTGATCCAAACATAATTACAATAATAGAATAGTCTTTTTTAAATAGCATCATCTTCTAAATGCATGTTTTTGGTTTTTCTTCTACTATATATGTATTAGAAAATGAAATTGTGCAAAATACGTATATATGGATCTCAGGTCAGTACTTTAAAACAGAAACGACTGAAGCTTGTCGTTGGTAGAACATTACTAAGGAGAAACATGTTGACAGCCTGTTGTTAGTGGTGTGGACTGGGCTACACTTGTAATCCAGTGAAACCCTGTCACTGTGTGCCTTCAGTATCCAGTTGGGCTTCAGTTTTACATTGGTGTGATGTTTAA
This sequence comes from Neotragus pygmaeus, assembly GCA_006410875.1. Taxonomy (NCBI): domain Eukaryota; kingdom Metazoa; phylum Chordata; class Mammalia; order Artiodactyla; family Bovidae; genus Neotragus; species Neotragus pygmaeus. The sequence continues at coordinate 349,586 of SJYV01018926.1, forward strand.
AAATTATGTTTTCATTTAAAAAGCACATTAGACTACCTCTGGTGTTTGCTAGGTAAACTGTCTTGTGATTCATTGTAAAGTGGACATTTTAAACACTTAATAGGTAGAGATACTGAGTAACAGGCTTCTCTGTTTATTGAACTCTTGTCTTGTTTCTCCTTATTTAAAATCAGAGTATTGATGTGTCTGTAAAAAGTCTGTTGTCTAAACGCTCTAGATTTCTATTGTTTATTTTTATAAGGACTTGATTTCAAGGTCTTAAGTTTTTTTGGTCTTCCATTCTTTTTGTATGATAATAGGAAACACTCAAAGCCGCAGATGTTAGATATAAAAATAAGAAATGATATTAAGAACTACATAGGGTTAATGAATATTTCATGAACTTAATAGATGTTTTTCATACCTGATAGCTTTTTAAAATTTGGCACATTTTTCCCTCTTCTGAATAAATATACCTGTATTGCAGTGTCTTTATTTTTTTGATATTTTTTCTTCAACTACATTCAGGTATCACTGACACACAGTAGCTTTTATGGTTTTAATTCAGTGAGTTTTGGCAAATAGCTGAGGCCATTTAGACACCGTATAGTCACAATGTAGAACAGTTCTATCATCCCCAAGACGTTTGCTCCTAATCTCGTGCCTGACACTTCAGCTCTCCTTTCTGAGAAGTCACTACTTAGAATTTCATATAGAAAACCACTGTTTGGAATTTGGATCGTATAGTGTGTAGTTTCATGCTTGCTTGCTTTCACATAGTATCATACTTTTGAATCTCATCTATGTTGTTGCATGTAGCAGGAGTTCCTTTTTATTGCTGAGATTGTTGTATGGAGACGTGTTGAAATTTTGATTTCTGATTTTGTATTGATATTTTGATAAAATGTGTTTTCACATTTCTTCCAGCAAACTGACCGGGCAAATAGATTTGAGTATTTATTAAAGCAGACAGAACTGTTTGCACATTTCATTCAGCCTGCTGCTCAGAAGACTCCAACCTCACCTTTGAAGATGAAACCAGGGCGCCCACGAATAAAAAAGGATGAGAAACAGAACTTGCTATCAGCTGGCGAGTGAGTAATAGTTGATATTTAATAGCTGAACCAGACTTATTTTAGATAGCCTTCATTAGAAGCACAAAATCATTTTATTAAAAAAAATAGTTACAGTGCTCTTATTTATTTGGCCCAGTTGGCTTGGCAGGATCTAGCCATACATGTATAAATAAGTAAAAATAGGTATAATGCTTGATTTTTATATGGATTGAGTAGGGAATTCAGATGTTACCTTCTCCTTGGAGTGGAAACAAATGCAAAGGTTAAGTGGCCTACTTAATGTCGTCTAGAAGGAATTAGAATAATCTGACTTTGAACTTAGATCTGACTTGGGGCATTCTCTAGTCTCCTAAACCATGTACGTGGATTGAGAGTACTGCTGTTATCTGAAGTTTGTGCTTGTTTATGGATAGTTGGATGATTTATGTCATGGTAGTCTACTTAAAATTTTTGTTGTAAACCTAGTTTCTTTATATAAAAGGAAATGTTGTATGATGCCATTGTTAGGTGGTGGTACAAAATTTGTAAAGTAATTCTTTCATGTTGAATTTATAGATTCTTCTTTAGAATTTGTGCTGGTTGGATAACTTAAGATGTTTGGTGGTGGTTTAGTTGCTAAATTGTGTCCTACTCTTGGGACCGCATGTACTGTAGCCTGCCAGGCTCCTCTCTGTCCATGGGATTTTCCAGGCAAGAATACTGGAGTGGGTTGCCATTTCCTTCTCCAGGGGATCTTCCCAACCTGGGAATCGAACCTGGGTCCCCTGCACTGCAGGCGTATTCTTTACCAACTGAGCTGTGAGGGAAGCCCTAAGTAAGATGTTTGATTAGTAATAATGAATTTAGGGCAATCTCATTGCTTGGAAGTAACCATTAATTGAAGTAGCAAAGCATATGCCAACTTTTATCTTTAGTTTAACAACCATAATAGTCATCTTGATAGTATATTATGAAGGAGATTTTATTTTTTTTTAAAAAGAGCAAAGTTAAGTTTCTCTCTTGGTTTATGGAGAGTAACTTGGGGTTGAGGAGTAGATCTTGGAATTAAGTTTTCATAAGATTGGAATGCAGAGAAACACAAGAAGTAAACACATACGACAAGCAAGAAGGGACTACCCAGGTGGTCCTGTGGCTAAGACTCCACACCTCCAATGCAGAGGGTCAGGAAACTAGATCCCACATGCTTCAACTAAGAGTTTGCATGCCACAGCGAAGATCAGAGATCCTACATGCCACAGCCAAGATCCGGTGCAGCCAGATAAATATGGGGGAAAAAAAAAGCTACTAAAAAAAAAAATCCTTGGATTTTTATTGCTTTCGCTTGCGTTTCTGAGGAATGTTTCTCTATCTGGGAAGGCTGATTATCTTTTCCACAAAGCATGTAGTTTTAATAGAAATCAAGCGATAATTTAGATATAGAGATCACAAGAGTGGAATATAATCTACTGTTTTCTAATTTAAATGAAAGTATTTGTTGAAACTATACAGGTGTAAGTGGAAACTTAAAAACTGGGGAATAAGTAGTTTTAAGAGACTATATCTGACTCTGTTGGGATGTAAAATCTGGGCATGTGTATTTAAAAAGTTTCAGGTAATTCTGATGAGTCTCTAGTTAAAGAGGCATTACCTTAAGCCCTAAGTCTCTGTTCTGCAAATTCTGCAGCTTTTGGTGAAAGTTGTAGTTTTAAAATGTGATTTCTAGGGGAGCTATTTTTGGGGTGGGAGCAAAATACTTCACATTAAAATATAAACTATGAGGTTTTTCTTACTGCATATTTCATTGAAATTAGATTATCACATTCATGTTTATCAGGTTCTGGTTAACCTAAGGTATTACTCTATAGTCTTAATTTACATGCCTTTTAAGATACATTGGTCAGCCTCTTGACTACTGGTGGAATATTAGTCAGCCTCTTGACTACTATGTTGAAAACTGGTAATTAAAGCCAAGACTCAAATTGCTTGATTTTATTTTAAACTTGGCAGCTATCGACACCGAAGAACAGAGCAAGAAGAAGATGAAGAATTATTAACAGAAAGCTCCAAAGCAACCAATGTTTGCACTCGGTTTGAAGACTCTCCATCGTGTATGTTATATATATTTAATTACTTCATCTTTAAAACATCCCCTTGTAGCCTTTGGTTAATGTTGGGGTTTTTCTTGGCTATAATTTATCAAGGGAATTTTAAGTAATCTTTGAAATTTATTGATTGTGAAATGAACTTCAGATACTTTTTTGGCTAGAAGTGATAGTATATCATCATGATAGTGATGCTGTATTTCAAAAGGGCATAAATCACCATTGTGCTTGATGTTTCCTGAATGTATATGTAAAAATGGGAATGGAATTTGCTGTATATTTGCCCTAGAGAAGGAAGATGTGTAAGAAAAGGTAGTTATTAAAGACTTTTTGTTACTCATCTCCTGATTTTGTCTTTGTTTTAAAGTTTATAAATGGTTTTCCAAAAGAAAACATAGTTAACCAGGTTTAGGTTTTACATATATGTAATCTTGGGTTTCCCAAGTGGCATTAGTGTAAAGAGCCTGCCTGCCAGTGCAGGAGACTGACCCATGGGTTCGATCCCTGGGTCAGGAGATCCCCTGGAGAAGGGCATGGCAACCACTCTGGTATTCTTGCCTGGAGAGTCCCATGGACAGAGGACAGTCCATGTAGCCGTGGCAGGCTACAGTCCATGAAGTTGCAGAGAGTCAGGTATGACTGAAGCGACATAGCATGCGTGCATGTATAATCTTGATTGTCTGGTGGCACAGTTTTCTTTACTGAGCCCAGTAATTTTTTTTTTTTCCTGATCTTTCTCTTTCTCACTTGATGACAAGTTTGCATGATCATAGTGGTCGTGAGCAAAAGAAAAATTTATAGTAGTATAGGATTTATAATTTGGATTGGATGTTTTAATAATTAACTGTCATCTTGAACTCTTAGCAGACTAAACTTCAAGGAGGATAGGATCAGGTTAGAAATGCATTAGTCTGGTTAAAGTGTGTTATCTCCAGATTTTTTTTTTTTTTTCTTTTGGCTACAGAGTACCCAGTTTTCATTTCTTATTATGAAGCGAGAGGCCAGAGCCAGATTTGTGGTGCAGAGAGAAAGGAAATTTGAAGTGTTTGAGTTGTCTCTTTCTCACGTTCTTACAGTGTAACCAGTTTTCCTAGTGTTAACTAACATTTCATCTCAGAGCAGTGTTTTTAAAGGGATGGAATATAGAATATACATGTATTTTTTAAAAAAAAATTGGGTTATTTGTGATCCATATACTTAGTAATTATTCTGAGGTGGGAAATGTAAACCCTGAAAGATACTGTTTCTCTTTGTAGGACCTCTTGGAAAAGCAAAGTAAGGAAGGGTAAAGGAAAAACAGTCTTTTATTAATAATTTTTATTTATTTCCCCTTTGTTAAGAGAAAAACACAGTCCCCAGCGAACCTCTGTTTTGGTCATCAGGGAAGGTGAAAACTCTTGGTTAGAAACACTTGCGCTGACATTGAGAAAGGGAATAGGCCGGAGAGTCTCTAGGACCGATATATGATAACATAAGGACTGAACAGCTGGGGCACTCCGATGCCTTCCGTCGTGTTTCTTTTCTTCCATATCCATCTGCTCCTTCTCTGCTCCACACCACAGCAGCTACCTTTCCTGACTTGGAACTTGCCAAATTCTCATTCTTAAAACCTAATGAAGAAGGCACAGTCAAGATAAACATGTGTAGGCCCAAGTTAAACCTCTGAGTGTCAAATGAAGGAGGGGCTACCCACCTGTATTTCTTGTCTTTAAAATGTGCATGTCATTTTTCTTTTGTTCTTAGATGTCAAATGGGGTAAATTGAGAGATTATCAAGTCCGAGGATTAAATTGGCTCATTTCTTTGTATGAGAATGGCATCAATGGTATCCTTGCAGATGAAATGGTATGTGTTTGGTAGCTTTTGTAGAAGTCCACATTGTATAATTTAAAACCTTGTACACCATTTAGATTTATAAAAGTTAAGACTTATAATAAGATATAGTTTATTGATTATACTATAGACTGTTAGCAAACTAATCCTATGTCACACTAATAATTAGCTCACTTTAGTTGCCTAAGTGGGATCTATATCTATACTTCAATTGTGAGGAATTATTATCTATGAAACTGTAATAAATTTAAAAATACATTTTGAGAAGCATGCCTTTGGTTGACTTTTGTAATAAAATGATTTGGCCATCTCCCCTTGCTCCCCCCACTTCTGTGAGACACAGGGGGGATAAGTTGGATGTTATCAATAAATATTTTCTCTGTGATGGCACCTTGTACAGTTCTATCTTGTAAAACATTGTATCTCGTTTACTATTTACTAGTTATATAGTGAATGTTTTAAGTTTCTCTATAGCTACAGTGCTAAGACAATTGCTTGGAGAAAGTAATGGAGTCAGAAGAAATTGGTCTCAGTTCTAGCTCTGCTGGGTGACCCTGGGAAAGGTTATATCTGAGCTTTGTGGGGGTGGTAATGGTACATCCTTCACAGACTGGAGAAGGTTAAATGCTGTAACACTTGTTCACTCAACACAGGTCAAGTTTTTGCTATTTGTTAGGTGTATATACAGCGTTTCTTATAAATGTTTCTGTACCAATCAGGAAATAGTAAATACAGGAGTCTGTTTTGTTCCTTGTTTCTTAGCTTTGTGGTGGTTTTCTCTTCCAGGGCCTGGGAAAGACACTTCAAACAATTTCTCTTCTTGGGTACATGAAACACTATCGAAACATTCCTGGTCCTCACATGGTTTTGGTGCCGAAGTCTACGCTACACAACTGGATGAGTGAATTCAAGAGATGGGTACCGACCCTTAGGTCTGTTTGTTTAATAGGAGATAAAGAACAGAGGGTAAGTTTCTCATATTTCATTACGTTGTTGATATTAAAAGAATTTGAACTTAGGTTTGGGGAAAGGGGATAACTAGAGGAGGGATAAAAGAAGAGAAGAGTCCCAATGATAAGCCTGGTCTTCATAAATATTAGTAATTTGTAAGTGGAATATTATCTTGATGGCTAAGATTCATACTGGGGAAAAAGGAACTGTAGACTGTAGAAAGCTATAAGAGTATAGTTTGTTTCGCCTGCTTTTGGGGGGTGGTTATAAAATTGAAGGCTTTATTCCTATTCTAGAGCAATTTCTTCATAATAATGTAAGTAGTAAAAATGTAAATAGTAACTTGACAAGTTGGTATCATATCTATCAAAATAAGTTAAAATATTGATCAGTTGACACATCCTTTTGAGGAGAGGAAATGGAAGTAATGAGGGCTTCCCCAGTGGCACAGTGGTAAAGAATCTGCCTGTCTATGCAGGAGACATGGGTCAGGAGGATCCCCTGGAGAAGGAAATGGCAACCCACTCCATATTCTTGCCTTGGAGAGCCTGTGGACAGAGGAGCCTTGTGGGTTACCGTCCACGGAGTCACACAATCAGGCAACTTAGCGACTAAAATAGCACCACCAACAATGGAAATAATTGACACTATTAATATAAGATTTGGATTAAAAAATGGACTCCTACTGTATTGAAGGACTATGTGTTACATTTTGTTTTCCCTTCATTCAGCTATCAGTGTGACTCTAGATTTCTTTTCTCCCTTTTTAGCTATTTGGGGTATTTTAAGTTACAGAATCCTTACTATGCTTTGAAACCCAGTGGTTTAACCAGTCTTTGCTTTAGTTTCTTCACTTGTAAAAGGAGAAAATTCATAGCAGTGTCTTAATAGATCTATAAACTTAAAATGAATGAAAATGCTTACTGCAAACTAACCTTTAGTCCTTAATCCTTATCTATCTTTATGTCAGAAAACTCTTTATCCTTTTCTAAACCTGTGTCCAAAAAATTTCAGCACTTAGTGGAATTGTGGAAAGAAGACATTTTAAGAATTAGTATATTGACTTTTGTACCAAATAATTGTGTCAGTTATTTATTACATGGCTGTGACATAGGATTAATGAAATTACTTTGAGCTAGTTCTAGCTGCTTGTGTACTAAAGGTAACTCTTAATTCTTTTTTAGTATTCTGCACACACACACCCCTCCCCCGCCCATGCTCTGGTTATCTATAAATTTAACGTATAGTTTATTTCTGCATGATGGAATTTTTTTTTTTTCTTTTGTTAAACAGGCTGCTTTTGTCAGAGATGTTTTGTTACCAGGAGAATGGGATGTATGTGTAACTTCTTATGAAATGCTTATTAAAGAGAAGTCTGTTTTCAAAAAATTTAATTGGAGGTACTTAGTTATTGATGAAGCTCACAGGATCAAAAATGAAAAATCCAAGGTAAATTGATATTTAGATTTGAAAATCATTTGTGCCTTCGTTTAGAATTTGATCAATATGCAGAGTATTCATTCTAATGATGAATTTGGTTCTTTCAGTTGTCAGAAATAGTGAGGGAATTCAAGACTACAAATCGACTATTATTAACTGGAACACCTCTTCAAAACAACTTGCATGAACTTTGGTCACTTCTTAATTTTTTGTTACCAGATGTCTTTAATTCAGCTGATGTAAGTACTTCTTACTATTTTCTGGTTGGAATAGTTTTTTGATACTTAATATTTTTGTAACAGAACTGGCCTGCTTCAAGAAACATACAAACTTATATAGAAAGAGATCAGAATTTTGGTTACCAGAGGTGGGAACCAGGGGAGAAGCAGAATTGGATAAAGGCAGTTAAAAGGTGCAAAGCTTATTGTACTTATTTATCTTCCACTTATAAGATTATTAAGTACTTGAGATGTACAGCATGATAAATGTAACACTGCTACATGTTTTACGTGAAAATTGTTAAGAGTAAATAATGACTAAAAGTAAATAACAATCAATCCTAAAGTTCTCTTCACAATATTTTTTCTGTTTATCAAAAATGGTATATCTGTATTAAATGATGGATGTTCTTTAAACATTGTCATTGTGGTATACACTTCAAACCTCATCCAGAGCTGTCAGTTTATCTTGGTAAAACCAGAAGAATTAAAGAATTTGGCCTACCTTTTCGTACTGCTTGAGATAATTGTTACTTTTTCACACTTTTAGATAGATAGCCTCCTGTAACCTACCAAGTTTTGTTTGGATCCTGAGAATTTACTTTTGTGCCTTTGATTTCAGGCTCATTTTTGAAGTCACGGCTTATTCTCTCTGGAATGTCGTAAATTCGCATTCTTATTGGGTGGTCACTTGGCCTGACTGCTTTAGTTCTTAAGGTGGTGCTCAGGCTATTCCTCAAGTGAATTTGGGGACTTCCTGTTGGCCTGAGTTTTAAGTCCCCAGGATGGCCTCTTCCCAGGATGACATTTGGTGGAGTCTTTCTAGCCATATTTTCTATGGTCTGACAAACAGAGACTAATCCTTACCTTTGATAGGTTATTTGTGGTGATAGAAATGGTTAATTAATTAATTGAACTCTTGGTTGTATTTAGCAAAATCTACGTTATGTCAACACTCTATGCAATTAGTAATTTTGGTTTTCTGTCAGGCTCGACGTCATTTTTCAACCTTTGCTCCTATTTCTGGAGTGTGTGTGTGTGTGTGTGGGTGTGTGGCTTTGAAGAGCTTATTCAAATAAGTTCCAAAAACGTGTTAATTTTGATTGGGTGTGTTATGTAAGGATCATTTTAAGAGTAGGTTTTATTTTTACGTTTTAAAGTTTTTTGAGAAGATTGTATTATTGAAAGGCAGTTCAGTCAGTGTCAGCTAGCTACTTTAGTTCTGTTTCTACTTATTTTGATTTTTGCTTTTGAGATTTTTCTTACCACATTGATGTGTTCATTTGCTTAATGATCTCTGTTAAAACTTTGTTTTAGTTAACACAATTCTAAGATTATGTTTACTAATTAAGCAAATACAGTTAATGCTTGAACAATAGAAGTGGGTGGGTCCACACGCACAAATTTTTTTTCGGTAGTAAATACTAAGTTCCACATGGTATGCAATGGTTAAGCTGACTATTATAAGTTACATGTGGCTTTTCAGTTGCATGGAGTGTTGGTGCTCCTAACCTCTGTGTCATTCAAGGGACAGCTGTGTATAATAAACATGCTAAAGAGGAAAAGCTAGGGAAACTGTCCTTTTCAAATCCTACCCAAATACTAATGAAATGTCAGTATTCTCAATTTTACTTTTAGTAAGTTTAATGAAAATTGACATTGCTCTAGAAACTTTGTATTTAAGGTATATGAGTGGTTTTAGCAAACTGTAAAGTGGTTTTAACTTAAGATTTTCTGAAACTGAAGCATATTTTTTTTTCAGGAATATTGATTTTCATATCTACAAAACTGTCTCCAATTATTTTCTTTTCACTTTGAGACTTGTCATCTTGATGTTTAAGAAATACATGATTCTAAAATGAATTGCTAACAATAACACACATTAAAAGAAACTAAATGATTCTTGCAGCTGACAGTTCAAATATTAAATTAATTTAGAAATTGTTATATGCTATATAACCTAGCATAATAAGGTATTTGCAGTTACTATTATGGCTGTGAATTTGAGCGAACTGGGAGATAGTGAAGGGCGGGAGGCTTGGCGTGCTGCCGACCATGGGATCGCAAAGAGTTCGACACACCTTAGCAACTGAACACACATAAAGTTACTATTACTCTAATCTTAATGTATTTTTTGTTTGTTAATCTAGGACTTTGATTCCTGGTTTGATACAAATAATTGCCTTGGGGATCAAAAGTTAGTTGAAAGGCTTCATATGGTAAGTATTTTGGAGTGGGGTTAAAAAGCATGTTTCTAATGGGAAAAATGATACAGATTAGTAGATTATTTTTCTGTTAACAAAAAGCACAATGGCTTTAGAGTCAAATCTGTTTGAATCTGTCCACTTTAGTACTTATTCTTATGATGGGAGGAGGTGGTGGTAATGTATGGCAGTTGTAGTTTTAGAGCCTAGGGTGAAATTCTGACTTGGTGAAATTCTGACTTAGTGAATTAATTAATTAATCCCTTAGGGTTAACCTACAGTGGGGGAAAGAAGAGTTGCATAAGAACTTAATATGAACAAGTTTTAGAAGCTTTGATTCTATTCACCTGCCATAGGAGAATCTTAACAGATTTGCTTCCAAAAGGCTAAAGGTCCATCTGTTGTTCTTAAATCAATTGATTGTGTACAAGCAACTGCTAATAGTGCAGTGTGAACAGAGTTGATGTTTTTGCTGTGAAATACAGCTTTGTTCCTTCCTGTGAAGATTCACAAGTGAAAGTTGGTAGGAAGATAGAAATTTCTATAATAGACCACAGGTTATAATACCCGGACCAGCAGGATAGAGCATGTAAGCATGACATACAAGGCCTTTCATGACCTAACTCAGGGTTTCTCAACTTGTGTTGACATTTTGGTGCAATTTTTGGAGGATGGGGACGGTGGTTTTCTTGTTCAGTAGCAGCATCCTGGACACTTAAGCTCGCTCTATGCCAGTAGTAAGCCCTCATTTGTGACAGTCAGAAATATTTCAAGGCCCTAGAAACATGTCCTGTGGGACGAAATCTCTCCTCCAAAGAGTTAATGTTTCTGTTAATAGTGTTCTCCAATTTCTGTCTCACTTCTTAGTCAAGCTTTACTTTGCTAAATTGACCCCACTGTCAGTTTTCTGTAACCACTGTGCTCATTTCAGTGTCTTTGCTTATCTTTTCTTCCACATCTAGTACTCTCTTTCTTGCTTTTAGGAATAATCCTTCAGCCAAGACTCGGTGGTGATGTCACCTTCTCCACGAGTACCCAGGCTGAGGCCAGCCTAGAGACTCCTCTCTAGCCTGTCTTTAATCCAAAATTCTAACATTATGGGACTTTGCACAGGCTACTGAAATGACTCCTTTACAAATGCTTTCCCTCTGGATTGTAAACACAAAGGCAGGATGTTTCTTATATTTGCCTTTATATCCCTAGCATACTGCCTGGCTCAAAGTGCATATTTGATTAAGGGGAAAAATTTAAAAACTTTTGAGTGTTCAAATATTTGTATATAAATTAATTTTAAGGTTCTCTAAAATTCTGTGTACTGAAATTGTATTTTGTACATATTTGAAGATAATAGTCTCCTAGACACCTTTGTTTCATTTTGGATGGCATTTAAGCGTGTAAGCGCTCAATTTAGATTTATTTGTTTGGAGGGTTGTGGGGTATGTATGTGTAGACTTTGCTTAATAAATAGATAGGTACATGTAGGTAAAGCATACTAAAGCACAACAGAATCCTGGTTTTGGCATTTGTTTATTTTATTTAGATAGCAGCATGAATATGCTTCTCATATCAGGGGGTACAGGTGCAGTAGCTGCCTTGCCGTGCTGTCCTGAGATTCCCACCGTAGTTCCTGTGTGTTGTAATGATTGAGTGTGTTCACAGTCACATGGTGTACTTGGGCATGAGAGAATTCTTTATTTATTTATTTACTTATTTTTAAATTTTATTTTATTTTATTTTTTACTTTACTTTACAATACTCTATTGGTGAGAGAATTCTTTAAATGAGTTTTCTTTAGTTGCAAAAAATCCCACACCAAAGCCTAACTTGTGTAATATTTTTAATAACCCCAGAATTTATGAGTTGGCTGAGTGAGTTCTCTGCTGGTTTTACCTGGATTTACCCAGCTGCATGTACACGGACAGTTCTGGAAGAGGGCCAGGGGGGCTGAGGTCCTTGCTCACATGGCTGGCAGTAGGTGCCAGCTTTTGGTTGGGCTCCACTAGCTTCCTTAAGTGATGATATTCGAGTGTCACTTTTTGTTTTTATCATCAATTTTTGTTGTTTGATCACATTTTTATAAGCTAGTGGTAAATAGAACAAAGGAAGATAAAAATAAAGGGATATCTTTTGCTTTATAGCCTTCTTAAAATTATTTTATGAAAATTAATTACCTACATACTACAGGGGTATGTCTCACAAATATAATATCGTGTAAAAGAAACCAGATATAAATTGGGCATATACTATGAGTCTTTGTATATAAATAAAGTTAAAAACCATCAAAACTGATGTATGATGTTAAAAACTGAATATTGCTTACCTCTGGGAAGGAAGGTGGGGGGATAGTGCCTGGGAAGGTTGCAGAAGGGTTTGTGGGATATTCTGTTTATCTAGAAGATGGCTGCATGGCTATGTTTACTTGATTAAAATGTATTGAACTATATATTTACAATTTGTTTACTTTATATTTGTCTACTTCCATAAGAAAAAGATAAGTTAGGGAACAATAACCATGATGACATCATAATGTGGACATAACCTTTTCTTAAGTAGTTTTAAATTTGAAAGGCAGCGAATGTTGAAAATAACATCTTTAAAATTTACTGTTGTTTTTTACACTTTATGACAAGTGTGTCAAGTGTTTACTTATATTGAATAGTCATCTTAACATACTCTTTAGGAAGTCTGTAATAATAAATTATATATTTGGAAGGGAGAAGTCCTAAGAATCTTTTGATATTCAAGAAGGCACATTTCTCTGTATCTAATGGATGCTTTTGAGATCCTGAAATATTACTTATGTTACCGATAAGGTCATCTCCATTTCTTTTCTGCTCTTTTAAGGTTTTGCGTCCATTCCTCCTTCGTCGAATTAAGGCTGATGTTGAAAAGAGTTTACCTCCAAAGAAGGAAGTAAAAATCTATGTGGGTCTTAGCAAAATGCAAAGGGAATGGTATGTGTTTTGAGATGTTTTTGAAATCATTCTTAATTCCTCACTAGCTTTCATTTGTATTTTGCTTTTGTGCTTGTACTGTCAAGGAATTCAGTTTGCTGGTTTGCACTCAGCCTGAACAGTTTCCCAGATGTAGAACCTAGGACTTCCTAATCAAATTTATGATACAAACTATTTGTTAAAGATGAAAGAATCAGCTTGGAAAGTTTAAGAATTCAAAAGTTAAACTTGGCATTTAACAAAGATGGATGTAAAGCCCTCTACATGGGTTTTTAAAAAAGAAACTATGGTGGCACAGACGTGAGACATGTGGTTAACCTGCTGGGTCATAAATACTGGCCCATGGGCTCATGCTAGTCCCTGATAAAGTCAGAGATGGTAGAGGTCTGAGAAAACTTAAGTGCTTTCTCTTATCTCAGAAAGTTATATTTATTTAGTTTACAAGTCCATTTTGAGCTGATGTTTTATTTTAGGTAAGATTAAAATGTCCTTTTGAGAAATTACAGTAATGACACATGATAGCTATTTTAAAAGCACCTAAATAGAGCATGCTAAGAAAGTTGAAAACCTTGTAAATTTCTGTTATTTTTGTTTTTTCTGTTTTCCTTTTTTAAAAATTTTATGGGTGTATGAAATCTTAAAAGGCTAGAAACTGCTGACTTAAGTGTTCAGAGGAGGGAAATAATTAGCCACTCTGTTCTTACTGCATCTCAAGTATGTTCAGTTCAGTGCTCAACAGTGATAAGTATTTTTTCAAGGGGCTGGAGTTGTTGGTAAAAGAACAGAAAAGATAAAAGGCAAAAAAATGGGCAAAAGGTATCCCTTTCTAAATGTCCTCAAAATTTTTGAAAGGTTTTAATAGAGTAGCAAAGAGTTTGGTTTGTCCTATATGGCGCTAAAATACAGAATTAAGACATGAATTGGTGCTGAGGTGAAGCAAATTTTTTTTTAGTTTATAACCAACCACATTGGTGAATTTTACATTAGAATTGTGCTGGAAAGGTCTGCCTTGAATATTTTGTGCCTCTTAATTGGAGTTGTTAAGCATACGTGGCTTTGGTTATTTAAGTTGTTGCTCAGAAGATTCAGGATCCTGAAACTTTGATATTTGGACAGGTTACTCTTTCCTTTAGGATAACGTCTAACTTTTTAGTGTATAGTCAAGCCTTTTCATAATCCAGCCTTAGCTTAACTACCCCCTTCTCTCCCCTCAGCCCATGTACTTTAACTTACGTTTAAAGCTGTTGTATTAATTGTGTTTTCATCATCATGCCTTATGCTCTCTTAATTCTTATTTCCTCCTTATCCAAATGCTACCCTGGCCACATTGAATAGTAATGGAATAGTAGCATTCTTCTTTTGGGAAAGACTATAGATTAAAATTATGTTTAAAACTTACTTTTAAAGTTTGGCTTTATTACTTAAAAATGTTGTATCATTATAGTTTTGTTTCAGTTCATCCCAAGAAGATGAATTCACTCTTTTGGGACTCTAGACCCAAGCGTTATAGGTGCACATTAGAACACTGAGGGTGGGGAGAAGGAAGGCAGTAAAGAGAAACAAGAAAAAATGAGTTTGCGTGATACGCTCCTAAGCGCACATCAGAAGTTGATGGGTTGATTCGTATGAGTATTCTGGGGTTGAGATGGGATTAAGTATATAAAATGGCAGGGACCCATCCAGGAGCATTTGAGCCATCAAAGTTTTCCTTTAAAATGTTTTTCTTTTCACTAGGTACACTAGGATATTAATGAAGGATATAGATATACTGAACTCTGCAGGGAAGATGGACAAAATGCGGCTGCTGAACATTCTGATGCAGTTGAGGAAATGCTGTAACCACCCCTATCTCTTTGATGGGGCTGAACCGGGTCCACCTTACACAACGGACATGCATCTGGTCACCAACAGTGGCAAAATGGTGGTGTTAGACAAACTGCTCCCTAAGTTAAAAGAACAAGGTACCTCTGTAACTGGTATCAAACAGAGAAGTAGTGGAAACTTTTAAGATTCTGATGTTTTATGTTAAAGTGAGGGAGCTCCCCTGCACTGGCATTTTGTAAAGTTGAAGTATGGGACATTGAAATACTCCTATCTGTTAATCTGAGCTTCATACCCCACCCCACCCCACCAACCCCCCAATTTTAAGCCTCAGATTTTTTAGAAAGCGAGCTGTAGTTAGGGCAGTCAAACTCACTGGATTTTGAGGGGAAATTTGCATTTTCTATACACTTTCCTAGAAATACCGTTTTTTTGGTTATAATATGCCAAGAATGCCCTTCCCACTCATAGACAGTTCACAGAGCCTTGGATAGAGAGTGGTGGTGTGTTCAGGCTGGTGGTCTTCAGTTATTTATGGGTATTTTTGATTTAATTAAACATTATATGCATGGACCCAAAACAGTTTTATTCATAATATGCTGACTTTTTGTATGAAAATGAGTGTGTGTACAGATTTGTTTAAAGTACATGAATGTAGAGCGAGTTTAGCATGAAGCCAGCGTTAGCAACTATCAACCAGTGGCAAAGCTTGTCTTCATCTGTACTGTACCTATTTCCTCCTTTTGGACTCTTGAACCATATCCCAGATATCAAGGCATTTCATGAACAAATTATTCATTCTATAAAATGAAGTACACAGGCTTCAAATTTCTCCATTTGTGTTTCTCTGTATATTTTGATAAGAATGATAATTGTACCAGTAGATGACTCTGTTTTAGGATATTGACTGTTGAAAACATTGTTAGAGTTGTCAGTGAATTTGTTTTCTTTTTATACCTTTCTTGGGAAATGTATTTTCTAAAATGCTTTCCTTAAAAGTTGAGTAATTGAAGAAACTAAGTGTGCCGGGAAGGGTGCAAGAACTTGCTAGGAGACTACTGAGCATCCTAACGCATTTGGGGCATGAGAATGTAGAGCACGAGCAGAGTACCAGCCTCAGATTCTGAGACAAGGCAGTTTCATAATTATTTTCCAAAATGATCCACCAGTCATCTTACATCCCACTGAAGGCATTGTGCAGCTGGCTAAAGAAATGGAAGCATTGGAAATTTGCATTGTGGCCTAAGTGAATGATGATGGTGCAGGTGCTAGGCACACCTGGATGGTCTTTCCATCTGGAGTGGGTCTTCAGAACTTGGGTGAAGTCGGTACTGGGTGTGTGTCAAGGGATGCCTGGGCCTTGCACAGAGAAGGGTTGTTGTGGTGGAGGGTTATTTTTAAGTATGTGGGATATAAAGATGTTTTTGGGATGGCAAGATTTCCCAGGCCAGAGGGAGATAGCCTTTCTTGTTTACCTTAGTGTGTTTTATAAATACTACCCTTTTCTGTTTGTGCCTTGATGGGAAAAATGTGGGGAGTGACTGACTTGAATAATAAACAATGTGTAGTTTTATCCTTGTAACTACATTACCTGGGATTAAGGGGTAATTGGTTAGTCTTGGTTTTGGTTAGCTGTAAATTTAAATATTTTTTTTTTTTTACTTCTGAAGCTTCTGATAATGGTCTGTTACATTTGCCGACAGGTTCGCGAGTACTGATCTTCAGTCAGATGACCAGGGTATTGGATATTTTGGAAGATTACTGCATGTGGAGGAATTATGAGTACTGTAGGTTGGATGGACAGACACCCCATGATGAGAGACAAGTGAGTAAAATCTGGGGAGGGGAGATAACAAAACTATTAGATAAAATACTTTTCTGACTTTTATTTTATGTCATTAGGAGTCCATCAATGCATACAATGAACCAAACAGCACAAAGTTTGTTTTTATGTTAAGCACACGAGCTGGCGGTCTTGGCATCAATCTTGCTACTGCTGATGTTGTGATTTTGTATGACTCAGATTGGAATCCCCAAGTAGATCTTCAGGCTATGGTAAGAGATAATAAACATACTCTTTGCTTAATAGATGTTTCAGTTAAAGTGAGCTAATGGGCAGTCTACAAATGTCAGTGACTGAATCCAATAGAATTGTATTTTCTCTGACGTAATAGTTCACTGAGGGTGTTTTGCAGGTGATCATCCATCTAAATCATGGTATTTCCATCTACATCTGCCATGTCTTAGGACCTTAGAGTCCTGTTATATCCTTTCCATCAGGAGAGAAAACTGGGGATTGCCCAGGGAATTTTTCATGGGTCAGAACTGACAGTGTCCCCACTGTGATTGGCCAGCACTGAATCACATAGGGTAACTTACTGCATAGCAGTGCGTAACTGATAGTAGAGTTGTGTCCTGGGAGGCACGGTAAACCAGGTTTGCGGAGCTGCTAAACTGCCTGCCACGTTTGATGTTTCAAATCTTAGGCCCATGCATCTTGAGTATCTTGGCCAGATCAGGAGAATCGTTCTTACATTGAGAAACTTACGGATCTATAGAGTAATAGAAAAACATAAAAGTTTGTATGTTGGTACTGCTGATGACTTGGCCTGTGGTGTTTATATCTCCTTGTTGGCCACTTTTATCCTGTGACTCTTTGTAGAGGCGGCTGGGAAAAATCCATCAGTTAGAAATAGGGATGCTTTATAAGAATGTGTTTTCTGAACTTAACAGAAGTGAAACAGAAAATGGAATTCAGATTAGTTTGACTTCTTATATGAAGTTGATTGGGTACTGTTTAGACTAGGATTTTTATATTGTTTGTGGAGTTTGTTTATGTTACTTTTCCTCCCTAAATGTAGTGAAAATTTAGATTCGATTTAGTAGAAAAACATTTTGAATTTAAACTTAAAAAAATATTTTAAAAAAAGTTTTATTGTCATACTTAAAGATTATAATTTTGTCTCTGTTGTCTGAAGACATAATGTGTATTTTATTTCCATTAACCTATTAAAATTACCATGGTAGTTTCTCACAGATTCAACATGTTCTGTACTTCTGGAAGGATTTCTTGTGAGATAACTGATTAATTTGATTGAAACTGAGACTTTAGGAACTGTTAATGAAATGTTTAATGAATATGAATTCATCAGTGTTTTGTTTCATATTTTTGAAACCATCTTGTACTTGAGAATATTTTCGTTTTGTTTCTCAAGATACACATTCAAATGTTATTTATGTGAATTTTCAACTGGATTCAAAATAACCTAGTTATTTTCCTAGGACCGAGCACATAGAATTGGACAGACCAAGACAGTCAGAGTGTTCCGCTTCATAACCGATAACACTGTAGAAGAAAGAATAGTGGAGCGCGCGGAGATGAAACTCAGGCTGGATTCCATCGTCATCCAGCAAGGTGAGTCTTAGGACTTTAAATGTTTACCAAGTTGAATTTATAACATTTTCCCCCTGGATATTCTAGTTCAAAATTATTTATTGAACAGCCACAGATGCCAGGCGTTGTTCTTAGTGCTGAGAATACAAAGGTGACTGAAACCAACCAGTGTTCTTACTTTCAAGGCGTTTATAACTGAGTGAGAGTGAGACACAGAATAAACATTTATGCAAGGAGGACTAGAAGGTGAGAGTGAGATTTTATTTTGGATGAATGGAAGGGAACTTCAGGTTCTTGTGCCAGATAAGCTTTCAAGGAAGACATTTGTGCTTTCATGAAGCTTAAGATAGATTGTTTAGTGATGGGATATGTAAAATGTGAAAGTGAAAAACAAACCCTCAGCCTTTCGCCCACGTTGGTGTCTTTCCCTTGCAAATTGTGTTGTGACCAGATACATTTTCTCTGTCCCTGAAGCTGAGAGGTTACTGTCGTGTTCTTGTGTTATTCGCTAAGTCTTGTCCAGCTCTTCGCGACCCCATGGACTGTAACCCGCCAGGCTCTCTGCCCTTGCAGTCTCCAGGCAAGAATACTGGAGTGGGTAGCCGTTCCCTTCTCCAGGGGATCTTCCCAACCTAGGGATCCAATCTTACTCTCCTACACTTCAGGCAGACTCTTTACTGTCTAAGCCACCAGGGAGTCCAAATGGACTTTGTTGAAATTAGAAAATTCTGTACATCAGAACTTTTTCTTTTTGGCCATGTAGTTTGTGGAGTCTCAGTTCCCCGACCAGGGACTGAGCCCAGGCTGCAGAAGAGAAAGCCCAGAACCCTAACCTCCAGGGGCTGTGTGTTCTTCCTGGTGGCTCTGTTTGTGTGTTCGGTTTCCTCAGGCAGGGTCTTAGGTGCCTTGTAAGGAAGGGAGTGTTACATTTCTTTGATGCCCCTTAATGTGCCATCACTTTGTGGCAGATAGGTGGGGAAACAGTGGAAACAGTGAGAGACTTTATTTTCTTGGGCTCCAAAATTACTGCAGATGGTGACTACAGCCATGAATTTAAAAGACGTTTACTCTTTGGAAGAAAAGCAATGACAAACCTAGACAGCATGTTAAAAAGCAGAGACCTTACTTTGCCAACAAAGATCTGTCTAGTCAAAGCTATGGTTTTTCCAGTAGCGATGTGAGAGTGTGAGTTGGACTATATAAAGAAGGCTGAGCGCTGAAGAATTGATGCTTTTGAACTGTGGTGTTGGAGAAGACTCTTGAGAGTCCCTTGGTCTGCAAGGAGATCCAACCAGTCCGTCCCAAAGGAAATCAGTCCTGGGTGTTCACTGGAAGGACTGATGGTAAAACTGAAACTCCAGTACTTTGGCCACCTCATGCGAAGAGCTGACTGATTGGAAAAGCCCCTGTTGCTGAGAAAGATGGAAGGCAGGAGAAGGGGATGACAGAGGACGATATGGTTGGATGGCATCAGCGACTCAATGGGCATGAATTTGAGTAAACTCTGGGAGTTGGTGATGGACAGGGAGGCCTGGCGTGCTGCAGTCGTTGGGGTCGTAAAGAGTCGGACATGACTGAACGGAACTGAATTGAATGCCATCCATAGAGTTAGCCGTGTGTTGTATACATAAAGACAATACATGATTGAATACTGTTAGTTATTTTTGTTAATAATTGCTTAACAGGCTTATTTTGTACCAGGCAATGTGCTCAACATTTAAATACAGAGTGTTATCTTTAGTCTTCATGCCAGCTGGAGGTTGGCATCAATGATAGAAGTGAGTTGCTTATCTATCATGTATACAGCTAGGAAGTGACTCATCTAGGGTATCAAAAGCTGTATAAATTATTACAGTGAAATGTTTAATTAAGAAAGTGTCTGGGGACTTCTGGGGCCTGCCAAACAGTGAAATTTCTCATGAGCGATGTAATGATCCTCACATTCATCCATGGTTTTAGAAAGACATCTGCCTTGTGGTTCTTGTAGGCGATTATTTTCATCTCTGAAACACGTTTTTTTTTTCTTTTTTTAAAGGTTAAAAAACTAATTATTTTACAATCAGCTGAGAAAAACAGTCTTGACTTTGGGTTTTTCTAGGGCAAATTTTGGAACAAATTTGTGCTAGTAGCTTTGTTAATCCCATTTATAGATATACTAGTCAAACAGCAAGCCTTTGGTGTATGCCTCTGGGTTATGTTTGGTGTACTAAGGGATATATAAAAAATATGGGAATATATAGAAGTACTTACTTACGTCTGAAAAGTTCCTTCCCACCAACAGGAGAGTAATTCCTGTAAACCTAAGAACATTTTTGTAGCATTGAGATAACTTTCAAGAATCATATTCTTGGTATTGAATATGTATATTAACTTTGAAAGTCACAGATATTGGATGGTGCATTCTGTGAGGGACCTAAAACCATGATACAAGGATTTAAGGTCCCAGAAAACAATTTGTATCTTTATCCACTCATTACAAGTTGGTTGAAGTAGAAAAATTGAAACACAAGTATATGTGAATAACTCTTGAAGTTTGGCAGTGTGAAGGTTTTTGTACTTCATTTTCTAAGTGGAAAAGGCTGATTTGGGATTATTAGTAATAATACTAATCAGTTTCTGCTTATCAGAAACTTCCTGTGTTTATAATACTCTCATCTAAGTTTTGGTAATTTGATTTTCAAATATCCGAAATTACTGTTATTCTCACATGAGAATATATCATAGTGAGATGGTATTCAGTAGACTTTGTTACATAACATGTAAGCTTTAAGAAATATTTTAAATATTAACAACGTAAAATTTGGCATTTTATGTAAAAGTGAAAATTATCGAATGTGAATAAACAAATGATTATTGTTTGAGGTAAAATTATGTGGGCTTATATCTAACATGTAAAATTCCAGAAGTTTAATTAATATTACACATCAACATCTTTTTTCAGGAAGACTTGTGGATCAGAATCTGAACAAAATTGGGAAAGATGAAATGCTTCAAATGATAAGGCATGGGGCAACACATGTATTTGCTTCAAAGGAGAGTGAAATTACTGATGAGGATATTGATGGTATTTTGGAAAGAGGTGCAAAGAAGGTGAGATGCAGATTAAATGATTATTTTTAGTATATAAAATATTTTAAACCAGAACTGAGGAAATAGCTATCTGAGTTACACTTTTACTTCCAAAGAAGTTATGTACCATAAAGTGCAATTCGTTCTGACTGTAGTTCTCGTGCTTTTATAGAATTCTCAAATCTAAAAAGATGTTTCTTTTGTTTCCTTAGACTGCAGAGATGAATGAAAAACTCTCCAAGATGGGTGAAAGCTCACTTAGAAATTTTACAATGGACACAGAGTCAAGCGTTTATAACTTTGAAGGAGAAGATTATAGAGAAAAACAAAAGGTAATTTAGAAAGAGATTTTGGTTATTTTAAGACTTAATATTTTACTTGAAAATTGGAATTTAAGTCTTAGGTGTGATGCCTTATCTCAAACAGCAGTCATTTCTGTTTACTCACATCCGAATTATTTTCATTTTTGTGTTAAATTTAATGCCAAATTTTCAGTTGGTAAATGCTGAAATGTTTTAAAAATTTATGTATACTGTTACAGTAAAGTATACTGTGTGAGGTGATTATAGTAATTAGGGATATTTGGAAATTAAAACTATTGCCAAAAGTAAAATTTGTCACAACATTATTAGATTTTTTTTCCTTCAGCAGAATTGGCTATTAATAATTAAAGGGATGAACTTGCTAATTTCTAAATTGTTATTTCCTTCCTAATTAGTATTATATAGTGAAATTAGAAAATACCTGCAGGGCAGAAGGAAAATAATTCCACTTAATGATTTCCCTTTTAACATTTATATCCTCTGAATTTTTTCTAGTCTAAATATTTATCTACATTTCTCTCCTAATTTTAGTTATAGCATACCATCTGTAGCATTTCTCTTTTCACCCAGTTATCATTAATTTGGTCAGGAAATAATTACTGAATGTTTTATGCTATTCACTAGACATCCTCTTGTGTGTTAATTGCATTTGTCCCTAGCCTCATATAGTCTAGGGTATTATGAATATCTGCATTTATAAATAAGTCATATTGGTATAACAGTAGGAGTTGCATTCATGTAAGATTTGTGACTGTATAATAAAAGTTGGTGATTGGAACTGTTTCCCATGGGCTAGATTGCATTCACAGAGTGGATTGAGCCTCCTAAACGAGAAAGAAAAGCCAACTATGCTGTCGATGCCTATTTCAGGGAAGCTCTTCGTGTCAGTGAACCTAAAGCACCCAAGGTGAGTTGACAGAGCAGAGCACAAATATCTGAAGATATTGGAAATGCAAATTATTTTTCTTCTCATATTCTTGCAGTAAAATCAGATTGAGGATTAAATTTTGTGTGGTTTCTTCCAGTGTACCTCCTTCAGCTTTTGTTTAAAATTTGCTTGATGTTTGTTAAATTTTGTGGAAGATGCATTCAGTTGCTTGGAGAATTGGCTGTTATGGTTTTATCGAGTGCAAAAAGATTTCAGATAGATGTAAAGCAAAATAGGTTTGTTTTTTTGTTTGTTTTTACAAACAATGCTTTTTTTTTTAGGCTCCTCGACCTCCAAAACAACCCAATGTTCAGGATTTCCAGTTCTTTCCTCCACGTCTATTTGAATTATTGGAAAAAGAAATTCTGTATTACAGAAAAACAATTGGTTATAAGGTAACAGAAGTAAAACTTTGTAACTAATCTCATTTAACTTACCGAATGCATGATATCAATATATTTTCTTGAATTAAAACTTGTAAAATTTCATGCAGTTGGTTAAGAGTTTAGTTCATCACATATTTCCTGAAATATATTGGCTGATGACATAGAAAAAAATATGTATATTTTTAGGTTCCTCGAAATCCTGACCTACCAAATGCAGCACAGGCACAAAAGGAAGAACAGCTTAAAATTGATGAAGCTGAACCCCTTAATGATGAAGAGTTAGAGGAAAAAGAGAAGCTTCTGACGCAGGTAGAGCTTCAGTCAAACCAGGTTTAGTGATGGTTGTTTTGTAAGGTACCCTGTTAGGTTCCATGGGGATAAACAAAAGAATTAAAGTTTCTGCTTTCAGAAGTGGAATAATTGGAGATGATGAAGCATGGGCACATGGGTATATGCTATGTCGTGATTGTCATTTGCTGTGGAGGTGGAAGAGAAGAGGATAGATTTATACCAAATCTATTGTTGTAGAATCGGTATCTTTGATCACCTTTCTTCCAGTGCTCCCATCTTCCCTTTCCTGTGGATCTTCTCATTTTTACTATGTCGTCATTCTCAATTACAAGTGTCTGCTTGGTACTTTTTTTAAACATCCTTTAGGATTGAGTCAAGGCTTTTGAGAATCTGGCTTTAACCTACCTTTAAAGCTTTATTATTACTTTGTTTTGCCGCTTGGTTTATATGTTTACTCTTTACGTTCATTCTGGCTCTTTATGTTCATTCCTCCTGACAACTTCCCCTTGAAAGTGCAGTGAAAATGTCACTTTTTTGTGCAGCGTTTCTTATTCTCCCACTCATACTTAGTTGCTTGGCTGTCTAAGTAATGTATATGATGTATTGCCAGAGTGCACATCTGTGTATATGAACAGTTACCACTTTAAAATAACTTAGAACTCAGAGCTACTGAAAATTTTCTATAATACTTAGCAAGATTGGTAAAGTTTCAATAGCTCTTCCCCCAAGCTCAGTGATTATATGCTTTGTTTCCTTTGCTTTGAAGGGATTTACCAATTGGAATAAGAGAGATTTTAACCAGTTTATCAAAGCTAATGAGAAGTGGGGTCGTGATGATATTGAAAATATAGCAAGAGAAGTAGAAGGAAAAACTCCAGAAGAAGTCATTGAATACTCAGGTACTTCTGTTATTTTAATAGGTACAAGAATGTTCTCAGGCTTTTGGAGGGCTGTTGGAAAGTTGAGATTTTCTTACTCTGAATGATGCATTTGTTAATTAAAAAATTTTTCTGGCCACACATGTGGCATGTGGGCTTCCCTGGTGGCCCAGATGGTAAAGACTCTGCCTGCAATGCAGAAGACCTGGGTTTGATCCCTGGGTTGGGAAGATCCCTTGGAGGAGGGCATGGCGGCCCACTCTAGTATTCTTGCCTGGAGAATCCCCATGGACAGAGGAGCCTGCGGGCTACAGTCCATGGATCAGACAGAGGCAAACACAGTGAAGAGACTAAGCACAGCACACATGTGGCATGTGGAGACTTAGCTCCCTGCCCAGGGATTGAACCCACACCTCCTGAGCTGGAAGCATAGAGTCTTAACCTCTGAACCACCAGGGAAGTCTGTGAACAATGTTTTGATAAGCTGAAATTTGCCACAACTTAGTATCTTGTTTTGTTTTTTAAAAATCGAGTTGGAAAAGCTCCCCTTCTTTAAAATGGCATCATAAATTTTTCTTTTTTTACCCTTGTTAACTAACTGTAACCAAGAAAACAAGAATAGGTCACTGAATAATTGTGCTTTCTTTTTACTTCATTTCACTTTATAACTTTTCAAATACTATATAATTCTGTGTTTCCTGAAGTCTGTTGGGTTGACAGGTGGATATGTGTAGTTGTGCTGTGGTGATTGCTGAAAATTTCAAAAGAGCAGAGAATTAGGTGTTGGGAGATACTTAAATCATGCCGTTCACTTTACTTTTTTTTTTTAGAGTTAAGGAAACAGATAATTGTGTGACTTACTAGTGTTAGATGTGGGAAGAAGGGAAACATTTCTTAATCCTTAGCAAATAAAATAGATCAGAGCATTTCTAGAAACAAGTTACTTATATTTCTTCCCTTTCTCTACCTCTCCTGTTTGCCCAATTTTACTCCTACAGCTGTGTTCTGGGAAAGATGCAATGAGCTGCAGGACATAGAAAAGATTATGGCTCAGATTGAAAGAGGAGAGGCAAGAATTCAGAGAAGAATTAGTATCAAAAAAGCACTTGACACGAAGGTACTTTGAATATTAATAAGTATTGTAATTAATAAAATAACTCCTGTAAGTGTAAGAGTTAAAGTAACTTTTTAAAAGGAAAAGAAATGATTTAAGATTAAAAATTTCTTCAGAGAACAACATTGAAACTTCATGGGCATTTTCATCAGAATTTACCTCAGTATTTCAGTTGGTATATGAGAGTCAGAGACTCTGTGATTTAGCTCTTTGCTACCTAGTACTAGAAAGTCTGAGTCTGTATTTATTTTTAGAATAATAAAGACCAGTTGTTTCAGAACAAAGGCTGTGATGTGATGGAAGTGCTTTGGATAGAAAATGGATGTGAAATACAACATTTATAGCCCACTTTACTGAGTTTGAAGTATAGGTTATATAGGATTTGTATTTTGTATAATGTGAAATCCGGTTTTCATAGATTGGACGGTACAAAGCACCTTTTCATCAGCTGAGAATATCTTATGGTACTAACAAAGGGAAAAACTACACTGAAGAGGAGGACCGCTTCCTGATCTGTATGCTTCACAAGCTTGGATTCGACAAAGAAAATGTGTATGACGAGCTGCGGCAGTGCATTCGCAACTCTCCTCAGTTCAGATTCGACTGGTTTCTAAAGTCCAGAACCGCAATGGTGAGTACTGGGGCCTTTTTGTGGAATGAAGCAAACAATTCAGACGAAGTAGATAATGTAGTATTGTTTAAGGTACTTTTTAAGTTTAAGAGAAAATTTGTGTATATTTGAGGTAAATTTTTGTTAGATTGCTGTTGGTATCAAAGGTTAAAGTAGTTCCTTAAGAAACAGTTCACCTCCACAGTTATAAACCTAATGTCATGAGTCACTTAACAAAGTTTATTTTTTCCATCGTTTGATAGCACGTCTTTTAACATCACTATATACAATAGGATTAGTTTTTTGTGTGAATTTTAATCAAGCTTTAAGTGGAAGAAAAAGTCTCATCAGTTTTAACTTGTGAATAAGATGATCACAATTTAAAATTTGAGTTTTGCTTTTGTAAATGTACACATTTTTATAAAGAAAGGACTTCTACTCATGCATCTCCCCATCAGAATACTGAATTTTCAGTTAATTAAAAAGAGCTTAGTGTGGTAAAACACTGTACTGTTTTAATGCTAGGTTCTGATCAGCAAGTTCCATTTTTATGATATAAAATTAGAATTCATAAAAATTTAGCTTTGATGAATTGTTCTTCCCTTATGTATTTATTTTACCACCTTTGAATTTTTAGCTTCATCTTGCATTCTTCAGGATGATATTAATGCCAAAAAAAGTTCTGTAGTCTTAATTTTGAGATATACTGGGGTAGCAAAGTTTAAACAATATTATAATAATAAACTTTTTCTCAGTGTATTTAAAATACATTGTTGCTCTTCAAGATGGGGGATAGTTTACAGTCTCTTAAGTGTTTGATCACTGAAGGTATTTTTTTTTCCCATTAAATGTCATTGGAGGCTGGTGTTTTATGAAACTCTAGGTTGGGAAATGTTGCACTATAAATGCATTATAAATATATAATTAGAGAGGAGACAGATTCAGTTGCTATAAGCTCTGTATTGTATCTTTTAAAGTAGGAACAACTACTTTATAGTTAGTAAGGGAAACAAGATGCAGTGTCACCTTAATTTACTGGTACAATACCATGGTCTAAAACTGTGTTACTTCCTAATGTGTTTCACGTTAAGGCACACATACAAAATGGTAATGTGTGTATGCCCCTTCCCCTTGTGCTGAAACAGTTGAGGCGTAATCTTTGTCTATAAGCGAAGCAGATTCATACCATAGCACATCTGTAAAACGTTCTGTGGATGTGTCTCAGTAAATTCAGAACTTGGATGTAGCGTGCTACCTTCTCTGTATGTACTGTTGCAGATATTTCCTGGCTATGTTCTGAATGGTAGTATGGCCTTAAATAATGAAGTGAAAGATGCACACATGTCTTTTTTAATCCCCCTGGCATGGATTTTGTATGAAAATTAGTAGTTTTTTGCTTTAAAAACCTTTAATATATTTGGGGAGGGGTGTAAGTGAAGATATGCTGTTAAAATGTACCTTTGGTTTTGAAATTGTATTCATGAAAACTTACAGATGGAGAGTACAGATTTATCATGTAAAGTTGTGTTTATAACTTAGGAACTCCAGAGGAGGTGTAACACGTTAATTACCTTGATTGAAAGAGAAAATATGGAACTAGAAGAAAAGGAGAAGGCAGAGAAGAAGAAAAGAGGACCCAAACCTTCAGTGAGTACTGATGAAAGTGTAAATGTCCTCTTGGGGGACTTAACCGTTTTCAAGAATTTGAACATTACTTGGCTTATCACTGATGCATTAGTCTTTTTTATTTTTTGGTAGATGGTATAACCTTAAATTGCTTAAAAAGCAATTTGATTGCAAACTTGATTGCATTGTGTGGGGAAAATCATGTTATGATGGTAGTTCACAATGTGGGGACTGGTAAAAATTTGGTAACCTCTGTCTTGTGAGTGCCAAGAGCCTACACTTGACTTTGAGAATACAGGTTACAATATTAGAATATTTAAAGAAATATTAGGAAAGCAGTGACTTTTACAACCTTTACTGTTCACTTCTCAACTTTGGTTTCTTTCCCCAGTGATCTCTTAGCATTGTGAAGGCAAAAATTATGAGAGAGAAAAAGTCATTTTGTTATATAGTAATAACTTACAGGGTCATGAGTAAATGAACGTCTGCAGAAAGTCTGGTGTTATGTAACCTCACAAAGTATTTCTCATTACTGCTTTTTTAAATACGAAGCTTGTGTTTGGTTTATTGACTTACTGTTGTTAATTGTGAATTATTCATTAATAGCAGTAAATTCTTTGTGTTATTAAAATACATAGATAAGATTATTTAGAGAATTAAAGTTCTTTGGGTTAAGAAAATTAATACCTGTTACCAAGTGGCAGTTATTAGTAAAGTGTCTTCCAGTATATTTCATGTTAATATTACTCTTGTGATGAAGGAAACCCTTTTGTTTGTTTCTAGACACAGAAACGTAAAATGGATGGAGCACCTGATGGCCGAGGAAGAAAAAAGAAGCTGAAACTATGAATACATATTTGTTTCATAATCACTAACTTTAAACCAGTAGTTCTTTAATTTACGGGTCTTCATAAGATGTACTGTACAATGCTCAATTGTTATGTCATTCAACGACATCAGGTTCATCTGTTTACCGAGCTAGAGACATAGTATGTAGTTTCACTTTTTTAAATGCAACAGCTGTGCTGAAATTTTTTTATCATTAACACTTGAAGTAATAAAATAGGCTTCATTTATTAATAAATGTTTCATTTGATTTATTTTTCTATTATAGTTCCATTTGTGAGGATTGTGACTTTGTTTATGAGCTATAATTTCTATACTTGTAACGCTTAAAAGGAAGCAAACAAGTTAAAAAAAGAAAATTGCAGATAACACTTGTCCCTTCAGTCTTCACTTAGTTGTGTAATTGTTTTAATTCACTTTGCCTTTGCAGAAGTTTGGGTATCTTCTTTGTAGTGCTATTGAGTCTCATCCAGGAAGATTATGTACATTGCATTCTCCTTGCTTATTATATGGGTAGAATGGGGAAAAAAGTCAAGACAAATTCTCATTAAATTCTATGCATATTTCTGTTGCGCTGTTTCTATAGTTCTGAGGTGATGAATATGCCCTATTCTTTTTGGAAGAATGGCCTTTTAGTTGTATAGCCAAAGACATTTAGTATTTTCTGGTTCCTTAAGGTGTTATTGTACCATTTTGTAAAAGGATGTTATTATTATTTTTTTTAATTGTTTGGTAAATATTTTTGACAAATTACTTCTGAAGCAGCCACAACTTGGAATGATAATGTCAAAACTTAAGATGATTTTTTTCTTTTTTATCAAAAGACCCAGCCAAAATAAGGTGTCAATTTGTTGTACTGTTAAATTGGAATTGGTAACAAAATGTATCCCCTTCCGGTTTAACCTTTTTTGGGTTTTAGAGTAATTGAAAATTTTATTTTATTATATTTAAAATAATTTCTAAGTGTGAACAGCAAGAATGACTTAATTCCAGTTTTTATTTTCTATGGACAGACTTGATAAACTGGAGACCCTGAAGCAGGATTACCCAAATTGTAGTGTCAGGATTTTAGCTGTACCAGAGGCCTTTATGTGCTACACATAATTTGTATAAAGTTTTATATGTGCAAATTGGGTACATAAATAGTTCTCCATTTTTCTAAGGGAATGCAATAAATGTAGCATCGTGAATAAATATAACTTTTATAATCCTTAAGTGGTCTTTTCTTTCCATTTCTTAAATTTTCTTTTCTCATTTGCTTTTTATTCACTTTTTCCCCTTAGGATGCTATCTTTTTTCCTTAGATTTCCTCCCCATATCAGTGCTTTTATCAGCCCACACATAATTGAGATTTCTATTTATAATGCTGGTTTCTATAATATTGCTAATATGGCTTACTTCTAAAAAGTGGGATTGTTGCTGTCGGTGTCAAGCAAAATGCGGAGCTAATAGCAGTTTGTGGAGTGATGCGAGTGTGTTTTGTGCCCCCCCTCCCCCATTGACTTGTCAGCTTGAATTCAGTTACGGATCTGATGTATGCAAAATTGAGGACTGGTTACTCTCTCCATGTAAAAAGCTATTAAGAGTGGTGACTTTATTTTGAAAGAAATGGGAAAATACAAGGTTGAAGAAAACTTTAAAGAGATCACAGAAGTGTTTTCAAGTCAAAAACAGCCCAATGCCGTGTATGTGTGTGTGTCTGTGTGTGTGTTTGTGTGTGAAGCTAGTTCCAGTGTGTGTGTCTGTGTCTGTGTCTATGTCTGTGTGTGTGTGTCAAAAAACAGCCTAATGCCGTGTGTGTGTGTGTGTGTGTGTGTGTGTGTGTGTGTGAAGCTAGTTCCAGTCCTTCAGAGCATACATGTGTAAATTGAAACACTTGAAAAAAGCATGAAAAGAAACAATTTATCAAAATTTAGCATTGTGGATCACAGGTCAATTAGGATATCACTGTTGCATGTTTATCTAGAATAAAGCCAAGTTTTTATTTATACTGCTAGTTAAGGAAAAATGATGACTTAGGCCCAACCAACTATTTTAAAAGAGGAATTGGTGGTAGAGTAGACTCAAAATTGGAACCTATTTGATTTCCTCAATTTACAGTTGAGGAATAGAAAGTTTAAATGGGTGGAATGAATGGTCGTAAAGCTAGCTTAGAAGAGGCTGGGTGTTTACCTAGGTGACCACAGGGTCACAGTCAGTCAGACTTATTTAATTTAATAGATAATTATGTATTACTCTGTTGGGAAGATTGTATTTTATTGGGAAGGTATCCAGTAAAACTAATGTTACTATTTCAACTTCAGTATTTTAAATATTAGTGTAACCTTGGAGGAAAAAAATGGAAAATTTTCCAATAGCAAACTTTTTAAAATTTAGGGTATTTCAAATTCATATAGTAGACTTAGTGTGTGCTTTAATTTTATTGCAGGGCTTACATATACTCATAATGTGTTAATCTGAACTCAATACCCTAATTTAGGGTAGTGGTATTTATGGATAGATATCTAAATGTTGGTCTTAACACTGGATACTGTTCCTGTCAGTTTCGCTGGGGGAATTAACTTAGTGGACAGGCAGGTTCAAATTGGGAAAAGTATGAAGAGAAAATGAAGTCCAAAATAATGCACTTGTTTCAGGCATAGAACACAGTTATCCTGATTCCTGTAACCATTTTAAAGGCAGGTACAGCTCTTTGTAAAAATAATAGCGTAGCATGCGTGCTGCAATTCATGGGGTTACAAAGAGTCAGACACGACTGAGCAACTAAACTGAACTGAACCTATCTCAGTCTATCTGAAGCCAGAATACAGCATAGCCCTCACACATGGATTTGTGTAAGTTTAAAGTTACTGTGTATGTTTAGGCAGTCACTCTCTGAACATTGGTGAATCTTGACAGCAGAAGCAATCAGGGTAGCTTTCTGCTGTCCTCACCATGTACACCTCTCTCAAGCCACTCTTCTGCTTGTGTCTCAGGTATCAGTACTGCAAGCTTCACTTGGAAAAATGTGTCACCCTGAATCTGATGTATTTTGAAAACGAAGAACATGGTCATCTTTGTATTTTCAGTGATAGACTGAAACCTTCACATGGGAGCTTGTTAGAAATGCAGAATCTAAGGCCTCATGTCAGACCTGCTGCTCTAGAATCTGCATTTTAATAAGATGCTCAAAGGTGTCTCATGCACGGGACAATCTGAAAAGTATTGCTCTAAGCGCATTTTACCAAAGCGAAATAATGAAACCTTAATAGTATCTTCATATTAACATGAAGATTAACATAGCAACAGGGTAACATTTTTTAGTTTAGGTGAGGAAGAGTCTGCTAAGTCGCTTCAGTCATGTCCGACTCTGCAACCCTCTGAACTGTAGCTTGCCAGGCTCCTCTGTCTATGGGATTCTCTAGGCATGAATACTGGAGTGGGTTGACCTGCCCTTCAGGGGGTCTTCCTGACCCAGGGACAGAACCCACATCTTAATGTCTCCTGCAGTGGCAGGTGGGTCCTTTACCACTAGCACCACCTGGGAAACCTGAAAATGCTTTTATGTTGAATTTTGGATCTGTAGATAATTTTAGAAGAGATTTTTCTGGTGCGTTGTCATGTACTAGCATCAAAATCATTGCCTCTCAGTTACTTTGGGACTGTTGTGTGGTTGGAGGAACAGCAGCAGTGGCAACACCTGGGAGCTTGTTAAAATTACAGATGCTCAGATCGTCCTCCATTTTACTGAACTGAAATGTGGTGGGGAGGCTTTGCAATTCTGTCTCAAGCCCTCCCAGTGATACTTTGGAAGTTTGAGATGCACTGGGTTAGTACCTTTCACTATACTTGGTTTCCTTTACGTGGAACAAATGTTACGTAACTTTGGATAGTGACTTGCTTTTTCTCTACTCAATTTTATAAATCAAGTTATGAAACTATAAAAGGCAGCATGCTGAGTGTATGGGTCATTAAATGAATGATGGCTGAGTCATTTTTATAGTGATGAGATGTTCATTGGTAGAGCAATAAACACCTCTCCTTATAGGGTTGATGTGATGGATTGACAGTGGTCAGCTGGACTTGGTGACGACGATTTTGGTTGATTGTGTCATCTTTCACAGAAGGGACCATTTTTTAACACATCTCAGCACATTTTTGCTGTGTATTGTCACTTTGGAGACATGATTGATCTGGTTTGAAGTCAGAAACATGTCCCCATGTTGATGCACAGATAATAGTATCTCCCTCTAGGGATGGTCAAGGTCAACTTGGAGAGAAGACCTTTCACATTGCAGCACAGAGTGTGCACTGACTTCTGAGAGTTGCCGATGCTACCAAGTGGAGTTCCTGTCTGGTTGCTGTTAGAGCAGCTTACAGGTAGGTCATTTTTCTCGTCTGTGCCTTACCTCTGAGTAGAAGGGAGGCCAGCAACAGGCAGCTCAAGAGCAGGAGCCCAGATGCACCCTGCAGAGGGACATGGTGCTGCCTGAAGGATCCAAACCTCCAGTTTCCATTCCTGTGTGCTAATGAGCCGCACCACCGGGAACCAGTCTGGAAGGAAGGCTGACTTTTTTAGAATGGTTCAGGGTGATATGCTGAGTATGAGTGCCCTTGTTTTTATCAGCTCCTATATCTGGAGAGAGAGTCAGGAATGAGTGCTAAGGGCACTCTTCACACTATAACCTGAAAAATGGGAAGGGGATGAAGGCATCACTGTAATTGAAATGTGCTTGTCCAGCATCAATGGACAAAGAAAGTTGAGCCTTTTGTTCTTAACTGTTGATTTAATTGATGACTGGGTTTCACAGGCCTTGGTGACAAAGTCAAAGGAAAAAGCAGAGCACAGTCTAATAATCCTTTCTAGGCTTATTCTTCCTCTTTATATGTTCATACAGTTGCATAAACTACACTTACACATGTCACCAGAATATATGTAAGACCAAAGACAGTACAGCACCATTGATATCCCAGGGTTGCGGTGATCCGGAAACCTGTTAGGAGAATGGTTTTGGCTGCTTCCTCTCCTTTAAAGTCTTTCAACCAAAAGGAGGACAAGCACTCTGCTGACAGTCAGTCACGGTGTCATTGATGAAAATGGTGGTTTTATTGGGTTCTCCAAGTGCTGCACCCAGCGGCATCTGAAGAAGTAATTCAAGCCGCTCTGAACCCTCAAAGATGGGCTGTGCCAGGTCAGCAAGGATTGTCACTCGAAACATCTGAAGACACACTCCAGGGTCGAAGTTCAGTTTTTGGCTGACGCCAATGTAATCTAATCCAGCTAGCGGGAAAGAAAAAGCCAAGAGTAAGATGCAGGAGTCACTACCCAAAGATTTCCTGGAGGGAGAGATGGCTGGTCCTTAGCATTTTCTTATGTATATGGCACCTTCAAACTCATATTTTTTGGCTTGATCCTCAGAAAGGGGAAATTTCCACGTTCCACAAAATGCCACAACCACCACACATCCGTCACCATGTGCGATCGCCACCAATGCTCTCCATCAGCTTCCAAGCACTTCCACAAAAATCCCACTGATACACTGAAGGCTTTCAAGGCAACTTTGGTTTTAACGAAGGCATTTCCCTTTTCTATTTGGAACTGTTAAGACCACGATTGTGACTTTCGTTTTGACCAGGTTTCACTCATTCACCTTTCCCAGACATCTAGTTTAACCTTAGAATATTCTGCTCAGTTTTACTGGGCCATGAAGTTACTGGCATTTTCTCAGTTATTAATCATTTTGTAAGCTGGCTCACCTCATTGTATCACTTCTTTGCTATTTATTTTAAAAGTCATCCAATGTCATGACAAATTATAATCAAAGAGAATAGAACAAGAAACCCTGAGTAATGTATGTAAATAAATGGAAGAATAGAATACTTATGTTGTCTCATTATCTCCCCATAAAAGACTTGGGGGCTACCTCAGATGGTAAAGAATCTGCCTGCAACGTGGGAGACCTGGGTTTGATCCCTGGGTTGGGAAGATCCCCTGGAGAAGGGAATGGCAACCCACTCCAGAATTCTTGCCCAGAGAATCGCATGTACACAGAGGCTGACAGGTCCATGGGGCTGCAAAGAATTGGATGCGACTGAGCAACTAACACAGAAAGACTTCTTAATTACAAAGGAAGAAAAGTAACTTCATAGTAAAGAAACCTGGCACATAGCACCTTAACCAAGTGATCAAAGTTAATATCACCAACAGCGGGATAAATTGCGATTGCGTCCCATTGGCTAGAAGGCAGTGAAAAGGCAGTACCAATTCTGTGATATTCGTTCTGAAGATGCAGAGCCTGAATCTAATTATGAGGGAAATCAGACAAGCCCAACCTGGTGGGTATTTTACAAAACTAATTAGTAATATTTCTTTAAAATTTTTATTTTATATTGGAGTATAGTATAGTTGTGTCTGACTCTGTGACCCCATGGACAGAGGAGCTGGATGGGTTACAGCAGGCCACCCGGCTCCTCTGTCCATGGGATTCTCCAGGCAAGACCACTGGAGTGGTTGCCGTTCCTTTCTCTAGGGGATGTTCCTGACCCAAGGATCGAACCCAGGTCTCCTACAATGCAGGCAGACTCCTTACCGTCTGAGCTCCTAGAAACCCCCGAGTTGATTGACAATGCTGTGTTCGCTTCAGGTGTACAGCAGGACATTTCAGTTACACGTATACGCATATCCGCTCTCAAAGTCTTTTCTCATTTAGGTTATTACAAGACTATTAAGTACAATTCTTTGTGCTATACAGTCCTTGTTGATTACCTATTTTTATATAAGTAGTGTCCATCTGTTAATCCCAAACTCCTAATCTATTCCTCCCCCTGGTTTATAATCTTGAAAAATATAAAAGTCATGAAAGTCAAAGAAAGCCAAGAAACTGTCCGGATGGTATACAAAACCAAATGACATGGTACTAAACAGAACGTGATTTTGAACTGAACTTTTTTGCTTTAAGAATGATTTGGGGGACAGCTGGTAGAATTTGAATGTGGTATGAAGATGAGAGTGTAGTCATGTATCGGTACCCTGATTTCAAGCTTGTATTGTGGGTACACAGGAGAATGTCTCTATAGGAGTTGGCCTCCACATTTTTGAAGAGATGGTTCCAGATTTATGGGCAACTTGCTCTCAATGGTTCCAGAAAAACAAAGTGGTTTTCTTTTCTTCTCTTTTTTTTTTATTTTACTGTACTTATTACTTTTCTGTAAGTTTGAGATAATTACATTATGAAAAAACTAAGATGACGGTGGAAAAGCACCAAGGCAGGAGAGTAAAGGAAAGGGCATTTGGGATCTTATGAATCTGGGTTCACATGTTAACTCTGCTGTCTACTTGTATAAACTATTTCATTGTTTGAGTCTCAATGTCTTTAACATCAAAATGGAGAAGATTATTGCTGTTTTCCAAAGTTGTTGTGAAGATAAGAGATAATACAGCAAGGATGCTAGCACAGAGTCTGTCAAATAGCAAGCATTCAGTACATATAAATTATAATTTTTATGTCATAAATAATGATGATATACATATGGGTGCATCATTATTATTGTTAATTCATCAACCTGAGCAGATGTCAAGTGTTTTCTAGACTCTAGAGATTATCAAGTCTAAACTGTTACCTCTGCATAGCTCCTGTTCAATCCCATGAGTCATGACCTCAAGCAGAGATCACTTCTATCTGTGCATCCCTCCCTGAGGGCTAGCAGAGGGTCATTGGTATGAAAAGGAGTTCACCTAAATAAATTTTTTTGAGGTGCTAAATACTCTTTATTTGATGCTATACATAAACCACACTAAAATGCCTTTCATTAAGTAAAAGGCTAAATTTTAGAGAATTTTAATTAAATTGGCATAGTTTATAAAGTGGACTTTGTCAGTGTATTTTCAGTCCTTGCCTTAACAGGCTAATGAACACAACTTGAAACACGTGTGAATCCTCCTCTGTTCTATGAGACAGTGAAGGGACCTTTTCAGTATTTAAATATATTAATATAACCAGTTATAGAAATCTAAATATAAAGCCAATCTCTTATAGGTTTTGAGAAGGAATGCACTATCTCCCTAAAAAGTTTAATATTCCTTATTCGAGTTAAGTCATCTCTTTAGAATGGGAAAAGTGATAGTACCTGTTGAACCGGAATTGCTATCAAAATTTAAAAAGCTGACCATATTCGTTTAGCCACAAACCAATCTTATTTAAATCAGGACTGTCCAACAGAATTATTCGATCAGCCGTTCATGATCTGAATCATAGTGTATGAGATCAATTTAAATATGGTACACATAAAAAGTCATGAGACACTTCTGTTTCATAATAAATAAGGCAGTGGCCAACTATTACTCCTTGGTAGCTTTTTTGAGATAAGCTATCAAGTCCTCCCTCTCTCCCTTCTTAATGCCAGCAAAGATCATCTTGGTTCCAGGGATCATCTTACTTCTTGGGATTCTCCAAGTAACTCCATCAGCGCCTCCTCTCCCTAGGTGAAACCTTTGTTCTTGTTGGCATCTGCGTAAGAGAATCCAGCAGCTTGACCCGTCTTTCGTCCAAACAGACCATGGAGGTTTGGCCCAGGCTTGTGCTCACCTCCCTTTTCCACAGTGTGGCACTGGGCACACTTCTGAACAAAAATCTTCTTGTCCTTCTAGCATCGCCCATTTTTAAAGCGTTCTTTCTCTGTGCACGACCGAGAAGTTCCCACTCACAAGCCAAACGTCCCGCTTTCTCCACCTAAATAAATTTTAATTATTTTCCCCAACCATAAAAAGAGTCCAAGGAGCCAACTGGTCTATTCACTTTTGGCTTCACCAATATATATAGAGTGAGAAAGAGCCTGGCCTGAAAATTAAACAAAGAAGGAGGGAAGAAAGAAAAGCCAAAAAAAAAAAAAGGCAAGACAACAAAAGAACTCAGAAGGAGCACCACTGGTGTCGTGTACGGTATGATGGGACTTATTCACTGACGTGCTATAATATGGTAATTCTCCCAAGAGCAAGTTGTCTTCAGTTTCCTTAACTGTTTCTTGGGTACATGTTGAATCTGGGTGCACATTTTCATAAACACATTTTCTCTTCATGTCCTGTCAGTTCCTGTAGGTTTTTAGACTGCTGAATTTTATTTGCAAGATTTGTGCTTTTACTTAGATTCTATCTTAACATATCCTCATGTGTCTTGGACTGTATGATACTAGTCCTGAATGATGCTGCCTGTCACATCCCAGGAGATTAAGGTCCCTGTTAGCAATGAAAAAACATGTGGATTTCAATGCAGACGGAAATTTCCCTTTCTCTTCCTGAATCCTACTGTGTGTGTGTGTGTGTATGTGTGTGTGTGTTTTCCTTTATTCGTTTTGGTTGGTAAAGCAGCTGACAGCTTCAACATAGAGAAAGTGATGTTCAGAACCATTTAACTATACTGCCAGCCAGGCTTTGCTTGTCCACATCAAGAAAGGCAAAGGGGAGTCGGGTGTGAGAACATGCTCCTTGAAGCCGAGGAAAATGCTGGAGAGTCAGAAGTGAGAGCCTCCTACCCTCCCAGGGGGCCAGTAGGTGCCTGGATTCTCCCAGGAGCTGGAACACCTGCTCAGTCATCTCAGGTACACTTTGGTATGACGCAGTGTTTATGAGCAGCTTCAAGTCTCTACACACACTCTTTTTTGAATTAGTTAACTGGTCTGGGCTGTGCTGGCCCTCGTCAGCCGCGCGCGCTTTCTCTGGCTGCGGGAACGGGCTGCTGGCTGTGCGGCCCCTCTCGCTGGGGCGCGCGGGCTCCAGGGCGCGTGGGCTCAGCAGCCGTGGTACACGGCCTGAGCTGCCCCGCGGCGTGTGCAGTCTCCCTGGCCCAGAGAGGGAACCCATGTCCCCTGCCCTGGCAGCTGGATTCTTATCTGCTGGGTCACCAGGGAAGCCCTACAAATATTCCTTTTTAAAAAATTTATTTAGTTTAATTGGAGCGTAATTGCTTCACAATATTGTGTTGTTACATGCCAATACATCAACATGGATATCGTTATGTCCCCTCCCTCTTGAGTCTCCCTCCACGCCCCACCCCATTCTACCTTCCCCTCTAGGCTGTCACAGTGAATATTCTTAACTTCGGGAGGTTAATTTGGACCCAAGCAAGTAGTTAGTGGGACTTCCCCGGTGGCTCAGACGGTAAAGCATCTGCCTACCATGCAAGAGACCTGGGTTCAATCCCTGGGTAGGGAAGATCTCCTGGAGAAGGAAATGGCAACCCGCTCTAGTACGCTTGCCTGGAAAATCCCATAGACGGAGGAGCCTGGTAGGCTACAGTCCATGGAGTCACAAAGAGTCGGACACAACTGAGCGACTTCACTTTCCTAAGTAGTTAATGAACGAATCAACAAGTCAGAAGGCCCCTACTCGAATATTCCGTTTCTTCCGTAAACAGCAGAAGTCATTTTATACGGCCAGGGAGGAGAAAATTTAAATCAGAGCCTCTCCACAAAGACTTGGCAAGCTACACTTGAACAGACTAGACCTCACCCTATACGAGTGTCAGGATGGTGAGACATGTTAAAAAGGGGCTGCCCCTCTTCCGCTGAGGCCGGCTCGGTTCTCTTGGAGCGCACGGGGACAGAGGACGCTTGGGAAAGGTCCGTGCCTGTCCTCCGGGCGCAAACCTCCACGGAGCCAGCACTCTCATCAACGTGATATTCAGCATTTCCAAAGTGCAGGGCAGGCTCTGGGGAGACAGGAAGGGACACATTAAGAGTGCTGCTGCCTCCCAGGACCCTTGTTTCCTCTGGCCCCGCGGGA
Organism: Neotragus pygmaeus; assembly: GCA_006410875.1. NCBI lineage: Eukaryota > Metazoa > Chordata > Mammalia > Artiodactyla > Bovidae > Neotragus > Neotragus pygmaeus. The sequence goes on from SJYV01018926.1 coordinate 388,363, forward strand.
GCCTGGGCGTTTGTCTCAGTCACCAGACTTGGCAGGTCCCACGGGCTCGAGAGGAAACAGGCAAAAGACACAAACGACCACATCAAGGAGGAGTCTCAGGCCATGATGGCTTAGATTCCAGGACGTGCAGCGAGGGAAAATCAGAATTCTATTCATTTTCCTCCTTTAAGAGAGATCTGTCGTGCAAAGAATTTTCCCAACTGGGGAAAACTGGTCAACTAGCTGTACCTCCGGCAAGCCAGCTATCGTTTGGGAAAAGATGGCGGGAAACTAGGGAAGCGTCTTTTCTCAAGGCAGAAGGGCCCTTCATGTCGAGGCACAGTCCAGCCGGGGGTCTGAACTCAGCGCCTGTTGCTGCACCTTATCCCATGTGTTTGTCTGTCACAAAGACAGACAGAAATGCTATTCCTGAACTGCTTCCCCCAGAGGCAAAAAAAGGGGTCCCCTAGAATAGAAGGCTAGGGCAGCCAGGGTGGGCATCAGACTCTGAGAGCAAGTGAAAGTGAATGTGTTAGTTGCTGAGTCATGCCAGCTATGTGTGACCCCATGGTCTGTGGCCCACCAGGCTCCTCTGTCCGTGGGAATTCTCCAGGCAAGAGTACTGGAGTGGGTAGCCATTTCTGTCTCCGGGGGATCTTCCCCACCCAGGGATCAAACCCAGGTCTCCTGAATTGCAGGCAGATTCTTTACCATCTGAGCCCCCAGGAAAGCCCAAAAGCAGGTGGAAGAGAGGAACACATCTAATGGGGGAAAATCTGACAAGTCAAGACTTGGCCAAGCAGACATACTCATCCACTTCCAGTTCTCTTGGTTCTAAAAAGCAGCCTATGAACTTAGCTGACTCTTCAAAGCTTATCCAAGTTTCAGCTGTCACACTTGACATAATAAAGGTCAGAAACGAATGCTTTTCCTCAGACTGTGACATTCAGAGGCAAAGAGATATCCACACCAGGCAGCAGCTTCACCGCAGAGGCATGACCACTGAGCTGGTAAACGGAAAAAGGTAAATCAGCACGACAGAGACGAAACCCTGGCAAGTACGATACAACACAGAAGCATATCAGAATGGAATTTGGATTTTGGAAGGTAGAAATCCACTGTAACAAACCGTATTTGCCCAGGATGTATTTTAGCAGATCTCTTTGGGCTGCACAGAGTTTTACCCAATGTCTGACGGTAGTGCACCAGAGCCCTTGTAATCTGACTAGCGTCCGTTCTTTCTGGAGTCTTCACGTACCGTTTCTGACCCTGTGCCCTGTGTGCCTGTTACACAGAACAGCTCTCCAGGCAGCCAGCACAGCACGTGGTCAGGGCCTCCATCTCCACTGGTGATGTCCTCAGAGCCGAAACTTCCTCCTCAACATGTTAATTTCACACACTGCTTTTGTAAGACTTTGACTGAGTAACCTGCTCTGGGAGGTCATGTGCATGCCTGCATGCTAAGTCGCTCAGTTGTGTCCGACTCTTTGCAGTCCTATGGACTGTGTAGCCTGCCAGCCTCCTCGATCTATGGGATTCTCCAGGCAAGAATACTGGATTGGGTTGCCATGCTTGCTTTCTGACCCAGGGATCGAACCTGTGTCTCTTACGTCTCCTGCATTGGCCGTCAGGCTCTTTACCCCTAGCATCACCTGGGAAGCCCCTGGGAGGCCATATATATGCCCTGAAGGAGGAAGTTGTTCCTTATCCCGTGCTCCCCTGACACTTTGCACAGCTCACTAGTTGCAGTGATGGGTCACTCTTGCTATTCACTGTCCTCAGCTGCATTGCAGGTGGGGGTCTGCACTCAGAAAAGGGTGTGGGGAGGTCGTTATATCTTATACATTTTTATTTCTTGTTTTGGCTGCCCCGGGTCTTGGTTGTGGCAAGCAGGATCTTCAGTTGCTGCAGATGGGATCTAGTTCCCTGACCAGGGGTGGAGACCAGACCCCCAGTGTTGGAAACACGCCAAATCTTAGCCACTTAGACCAGCGAAGTCCCCATCCTCTCTTTTTGACTCAGAAGTTTCACTCCACCTCCCCATTGTTGCTGGCAGATGTTTCAGATACCTCTAAGCTTGGACAGGAAACGGTGGACAAGAGAAGCAGACAAGATCTTGATGGAACGGTTTTATCATGGTGACTGCACTCTTGGGTCTTAGAAGATTGGAAGAGAGCAGATTATGTTTCTCACGAGCACTTTGGTGTGTTCTTTGGAGATCTCTCATTTCCATGGCTGAGTACTTCTCATCTGCAATCCCCTTGTTAAGGATGTGTGCGTGCAATCCTGGCTGATCATCAATCCTTCCTCATGTATCAGCATTTGGCCGTGCGTCTGTGCGGATTGTTCATCCCTCTAGATGGCGCTATTGGATAAGGCCTAAGACAGGTCCATTCTGGATCTTTTCTGCGAGCGTGGCTCACATCTGATTCAGGACAAGCCTCCTGCATCCTTTGCACTCCCTCTTGTTTGCTCATCTATCAGAGAGGCTAATCANAGATGTTTCAGATACCTCTAAGCTTGGACAGGAAACGGTGGACAAGAGAAGCAGACAAGATCTTGATGGAACGGTTTTATCATGGTGACTGCACTCTTGGGTCTTAGAAGATTGGAAGAGAGCAGATTATGTTTCTCACGAGCACTTTGGTGTGTTCTTTGGAGATCTCTCATTTCCATGGCTGAGTACTTCTCATCTGCAATCCCCTTGTTAAGGATGTGTGCGTGCAATCCTGGCTGATCATCAATCCTTCCTCATGTATCAGCATTTGGCCGTGCGTCTGTGCGGATTGTTCATCCCTCTAGATGGCGCTATTGGATAAGGCCTAAGACAGGTCCATTCTGGATCTTTTCTGCGAGCGTGGCTCACATCTGATTCAGGACAAGCCTCCTGCATCCTTTGCACTCCCTCTTGTTTGCTCATCTATCAGAGAGGCTAATCAGCTTATCTCCTACACTGAGGTTTTCAAGATAGAGCCAGTTTCCTCCACACCATAGGTGACACACTTTACCCTTATCGTGGTCTCGTGGTTTAGCACCTCTTTAAAGAGTTAAAATGTTAAAGCCGCCATTCTTACACACTGTTCTGTGTTATCAGAGCCTTACCAATACCTCAAGACCAGCGACCACATTCCACATCCTCTTAGAAACAGTTTGGTTGGTGTGTTATATTCAAGAATGTGTCGAGTGGCTAATTTTAATTCCCTTCTGATATACTTTGAACTTACTACAAATTATATTTTTTTAAAGCTGAGACTAACGGATCTGCTTATTTAGCAGAGAATTTCCTCTGTGTGGTATTAGGGAAGGGAGAAAGGTAAGAAAGATAAAAATTGAGTTATGTCACTATTCAGAAAAAAAAAAGGTAAGAATCAAGCTTCTCTGAAATACCTTAAGAAGAAGACAGCGTCACTTAGAAGAAAAAGCACTAAATTCTTCTGAGATGCTCTGTATACTGAGCATAAGGAGATTTGTTCAAATAGAGGAAAGAGATGCTCTGTGCAGCCCAGCGGTATCTCTAAGTAGTTGTCACTCAAGGTCTGTTTAAAAACCTGAGATGCTGGCAATGATTCTTATGGGTGGGCAGTTATGAGAGTAGAATATTTTGACCACTTATGTTAAATGGATTCTACAGCCAGAGTTGTGTTTTTCTTTCCTTTAAAAGAAAATGCCCTTTAAATAGAAATATGACAAAATGGAAAGGGAAACTTTTGAGAGAGATATGACCATCATTTAAAAATGAGTTCACTGTGCAGATTCAGAGAAATTTCATACCAAGGTCCAAAGAGGACTTACAGGTGAAGGCACAGACATGCTGTTGTCAAACTTTGCCAAACCACCCTGAACAGGAGAGAGACCAAGAGATGGAAGACTGGGAGATGTTTTCTCAGTTATCTCAGAAGACAAAATATATTCTGGAAACAAGAGGGTAAGCTTAATCACTAGAAAAACTCTGGAACCGTGTATTTCAAGTTTCTGGATCTTTAGAAAAGGAAGAGGCAATGCCGATGAGTCAGTGTCAGTTTTTTAACATCTGGTTTCATGAAGTTAAGTTTAATGGTTTTTAGTTCAGCTAAACAGACATCTTTTGAGCATCCTCTGTGTGTTCTAACTATGGGGCAGCCACTCTGATGCCCATCAGCTAACCCTGAGTGCGCTGACGAAAGAAGGGACCACCTCAAGTCTCAGAAGGAAGAATCTTGGAAGAAAATAACTGTGCTAGACTCAAAGAATGAATGAGAATTGATCCACAAGAATAGTGGAAGAATGTCCCTAACAGAGTGGCTCATATGAAAAAGAAAGGCCCAGAAGCATGACAAAGCCTTGTGTTTGGGAAGGAATAAAAAAGGGCATTTCTTGGAAACCTTCAAGGTGAGAGTAGAAGAATGAGGGGATGAGTTTTGAGAGGAAAGGAGAAATCAGAGCCTACAGAAACTTGGATCCACTTTAAGTAGCTAGGACTTCACTTTCTAGACTCTCCTTAGAATAATAGGGGCCAATTTTTTTTTTAATTTTTAAAATTTATTTATTTTAATTGGAGGATAATTACTTTACAATATTGTATTGGTTTTGTCATACATTGGCATAAATCTGCACGGGTGTACATGTATGTGTTCCCCTTCCTGAACCCCCCTCCCACTCCCTCCCACCCAATCCCATCCCTCTGGGTCATCCCAGTGCACCAGACCTGAGCACCCTGTATCATGCATCAAACCTGGACTGGCGATTCGTNTTCTCCCTATATGGGGAGATTGAGCTAGAACTGACTTCTGGGCCCAGAGGATGGAGATAGGTTGAAGCACTTCTCTCCAAATCTGGCCTTGTTCCCCAACCCCGTCCGCTTTGCTCTCCCTGGGTGAGACCCTCTGCTTGCCCCATAGTGAATAGCTCCCCGCCGTGCTTTGCCCTGCAGCCAGCCTCACGCAGGGTCCAAGGAACCAGAATAAAGAGAGGACAGGGTCAGAGCTGAGATGGAGAATGAAACGATCAAGATGGGGATGGAGTCAGAACATCCCGTTGAGGAGGTAGAGGTACTAGACACAGAAAGAGGAAGGAGGTGAGGCTGGAGAGAGGGAGGCGATGGGGAAAGAGGAGCCCCAGGGGGAAGAATAAGGAGCAGGGAGCTTGGGGCCCTCGAGGTGCAGCAGGGGCCCTCTCTCACCTTTCCCAGAAGCTGCAGGTGTTGGGGTCCTTGGGGTTGAGGGTGGCAGCCAGCCCCAGCTGCAGGGCCAGGAGAAGGAGGGCCCGCAGGGGTGGTGACATTGCAGGTGCCTGTGACAGGGCCAGGCGCGGAGCAGGTGAGGGGCACTGTAGCCACAGACCTGGAGGAGCGAGTCTCTGCAGAGACAGAGCCAGGCTGAGAGCAGGGATGAGGCTGTGCCTCTGGGCCCCTGAGCCCTGCTGCCCGGGCTCCAGCTCTTGTTCCTGACCGCGTGGAGCACTGCCACGCTTCTGAGTCTTTCTCACATGGCTTCCTCTGTCTGGACATCCGCCTCTCATTCTTCACCTTGAGCACTCACCTTTCAAGGTCTAGCCCAAGTATCACCCCTCTTTCCTTGCCCTGCTCCTCAGCTTCCACTGGCAGACAGCCCCCACCCATTCTTTCAGGGACCCCCCAGCACCATTCACCCACATACTGCTGTTCTAGTGCCTGTTCCCCTGACCATCACTTCTGGAGGCAGGGACCTGTGCGTGAATTCCCAGGCCCCAGCCCAGCCTCTACCTAGGGTACTTGGATATTGCACCAAGGTTCCCTGGTGGCTCAGACAGTAAAGAATCCCCCAGCAATGGGGAGGAGGCCTGAGTTTGATCCCTGGATTGGGAAGAGCCCTTGGAGGAGGTAATGCACTCCTGTATTCTTGCCTGGAGAATCCCCATGGACAGAGGAGCCTGGCAAGCTATGGTCCAGGGGGTTGCAAAGAGTCGGGCACGACTGGGCGACTAAGCACAACACAGTGAGTGAAATAGGAGCCGATGAAGGGAAGTTATAAGAGAAGCCGGCCTGGGCTCAGTTAGGGAAAGAACTTTCCAACAGTTGAAGCAGTTCTGTGACAGAATCAGCAGCCTCCCGGGGTGAGCTCCCCGCCCCTGAAGGCAGGCAGGCAGAGGCCAAAACCACCCTGTTTTGGGGCTTCCAGCAGTTAGGGCTTCCTACCGGGGAGGAGTAGGACTGGGTCCCAGTGACCCTGACAAAGGCCCCTCCCACCACGGCGCGGGCACAGCTCCTACTGTCTCCGGAGAACCAATGGTGACTTCTCTTCCCAGCTTCTTCATCAGTGCTGTCACATCAGTAGTTTGAAACCAAGCATGGGAGGCTTATTTATACCACAGAAATCGGCAAACACCACAAATCGGGGCCTGCACCCTCCTCGCCAGAGCCGGTTGTTAAAGCCATGCCAGCACACCCCTGCACCCAACTCTAGGCACTGTCACCGAGGAGGTCCCCAACCTGCCCTCAGCCTTGAGAAGCCCCCAGCTCCCTCTGACCACCCACCCGCCATCTGGAAGTGGGCTCCTCCCCCTCTTCTCCACGCCTGGCCTCACCAGTGGGCTCCTGAGCTCAGGAGCAGCCACCCCCATCGCTGGTTTCAGATTCTCTGTTCAGTGTTCCTAAAACTTGCCCCGGCTCCCTCCTCTATACCTCCCTGAGGCACCCACATCTGCTTATAATTTTCCCTGGAAGAGAGAAAGGTCATTGTAGCTGGCCCCTTTCCCCTGAGTATCTCTGGAATGCCTGCCACCGCCCCGCCCCAGGCCCCCCACCCACACACTTTCAGCTCCCATCAAGGCAGCCTCCTAGGATGCTCCCCACCGTGCGTTCTGCCCCACCAGTANTATCTCTGACAAAGGAGGCAAGAATATACAATGGAGAAAAGACAATCTCTTTAACAAGTGGTGCTGGGATGCTCAACCACTTGTAAAAGACTGAAACTAGAACACTTTCTAACACCATACACAAAAATGCAGGGGCCAGTTTTAAGTAGTGGAAAGGTGGTTGGTTTTTTTGTTTGTTTTATGTATGTCTATCCAACTTCGGTTTGGGCCACAGATTTAAGGAAGAGGTAGGGCTACTGATTAGGAAGATATTGCAACTATCCAGGTGAGACAAGAGAATGGTTTGAAATGTTCACTGGTGTATATACTAGTAATGGAGTGGGAGATGATGACGGAGCGGGAGAGATGGATGTAGTTAGTGTCCCGAGCAGCATCCAGGGATTGGACGTAGGTGGCTTCTAGGATGCCCTGCTGGTATGGGGATGGGATCATCATAAACTCAGTTGGGAAGATAGGAGGGGAAACAGTCTTGGCTAGGGGTGGAAAGGCGTTAATGTGTGAATCTGGAGCTCGAGAATCAAGTCAGGGCTGGAGATTTAGGAGTCGCTAGTGTACAAGTTGTGGACAGCCCTGTTTTATTTTAGAGGGTATGATCATCCAATGTGAATGAGTAAAAAGAATGGTTGTGGAGGTGTCAGCCACTAGGGAGACTGGCAGAGGGGAAGACACTCAAAGAAATAGAGACAGAGAAAGAGTGATGGAGAGAAGAGTGGATCCAGGAAAATCGAGAGAGTAGAAAAAATTGAGAAATATAAGTGACCACAGTGCAGCAAGTATATGCCGAAGGATGTGTGCAAGCCAATATTGCTAATCAGTGGCACTACAACCAAAATACTCTTATTAAACTTTAAACTGTGTCAAGTGAACTGTAATGCCTAAGTTTAAAAATAAGAACCGAAATAAAATTTTCCCTGCATTTAAAACCTTTAATAACTGTATTATAATATGACTAACCTTCTAAAGCATAGTGTTATTCTTCCTCCCGAAGAGTTTTCTGGTTTTTACAGTACAGCAATGTGTCTTTCAAGTTTTAAAAATTTGTGCTGAAGTTTATCTTGGACCATAGCAATAATATTAAGCACATTGAAAAAAAAATTAGATGTAATTTCACCAAAATAACACTTTGTTTTTGTGCAAGTTTTCCTTACAGCGTTTTCTTAAATCTGTCATTATTCTGTTAAATGCCCATTACTGACAAAGACCCTAATCTAGCTGGTGATCTTTACAGGCAAATTTAAACTTTTTTTTGGTATTGGGGTATAGCCAGTTAACAATATCGTGATAGTTTCAGGTGAAGAGCAAAGGAACTCAGCCATATATATACACGTATCTATTCTTCGCCAAACCCCCCTCGCATATAGGCAAATTTTATGCATGTTATACAAATAATTCTTACCTCAGGACAAAACTAAGAACCATCTGAAATTGGATATCGATTCTTTTCTGTGGCAGATACAAGAATTTTCAAATTGCATGTTAAAGGTGCAGTGTCTTCAGCAGACAGGTGGAGACCTGCTATAACGTATTTACAAACAGAACAGACACATTGTGCTGATTAACCAGGGTCTTTAGTTTCATCTTGGCCTTGTTAAGTGCAAGTAGAAGCTAAGGTCTTAGTAGGTGAAGGCACAGGAAGCGCACTTTGCACATGTTCAGTGAACACTTACTGGCCATATTCTGTGGCCTCTGTCTGCATGGAGTTGGCCTATCGTGATTTTCCTGTCAGTGCGGGGCCAGGGGCTTGAGTTGTTAGATTGCCTCTGCTCCTGTGCAGTTTCTTTGCTTAGCATCACCCCACAGTAGTTGCCTTTACAAACACATTTCTGCAGATGACCCATTTGATGAGGGGATAGTTGATCTCTATTTAAGGAAGCTAAACATTTCCCAGAGTCTAGCTAAATAGAATAAAAGCATTTCATCCCGGTTCTAACTCTTGAGCTGCTTGGCTACATCTTAATGTTGTTATAGATCGTGTCATCGCTTGGCCTAAAGGAAAACAAGCTTTTGCTATAAGATGAGGGACTTGATACTTCTGAAGAAAGGAAGCATTACTGGTATTTAACATGTGCTCAGACTGGCCTGCTAGACACAAATGCTAACCCTGGAAAATGAATATGGACTTTTTCCCAATTTATTTCAAGCAGTCAGTTTTGTAGGACACATGTTTTCATTCCTGGCGGAAAGGGCAATGGAACTACTTCCTGAGATGTAATAGAACTGATCAATGTTTTTGCTTAAACGCTGAATTGGGGGACTTGTATTTCACAAAAGTTGTCCAAAAGATCAGCATCATGTAGGAGGTGGGCTAGTAATCACTGTGGTTGTTTCCTCAAGGCCAAAATATGATGGCACCATTCAAAGGAACCATTGGTAT
>SJYV01018927.1:0-12893 GCA_006410875.1 Neotragus pygmaeus
GGAAAGCATCTAACACAAAACAAAAGCCTCCAACAGTCACATTCAGTTATGTTTCTGGGGTTTGACCTTTATCCAATAAATTTCACAGATGCCAGATGAAGCCGTCCAGATGTTCATACGAGCAAAACCAATCTTCCTCACCTCCAAATTTGGCTTCAGAATAAGCCTGGCAAAATCACTAACAATCCGGAGTTATGGCCCTTATAAGAATAGAACTCCCACTGAGATCAAAGCAACAGACCACCACACGGAGATTGAGCCGCGAATTACTGCTTTTCAACTCAAATCCTCACAACCAAATGGGAAACAAAACTCAACCAAGAGGGTTACAACATGCAGAAGGAGAAAGATGAGCACGCGTGCACCCCAGATGGGTGGCTGTCACCAAGAGTGCCAGTCTTAGGCGCAAGGTTCAGAAAGGTAACGGACCATGAGGTCAAAGCATGCTTATCTTACAAATGCGTGACTGTCGTGCAAATATAAAATGAACAAGTGTCAAATATTGAACTCAGGAAATACTGCCAGGACCAGGAATATTTTACCTTTGGTTCAAAGGAGAAATCCAAAAAATACAAACATACTGATACACAAAAAGGATCACTCGAGTGGATTTACAAACATGCGCAAAATGGTCTCTTGATGGGGAAGCTTCAGTTGCAGTCCCCTCATCTGCATTCTCATCAGCCTCCTACCATTTGCAGAGGAAGATAACAGCTCACACACACACAACTCTTACTGGCTCTAATAATCACTGAACGTTCAAAAATTATTTGTGATTTAAATATTTTCTTTCTATTGTTTGGGCTTCCTTGTGACTGGGACGGTAAAGAATCTGCCTGCGGTGTGGGAGACCCAGGTTCGATCCCTGGGTCGGGAAGATCCCCTGGAAAAGAAAATGGCAACCCACTCCAGTATTCTTGCCTGGAAAATGCCATGGACGGAGGAGCCTGGTGGGCTACAGTCCACAGGGTCACAAAGAGTTGGATACAACTGAGCAACTTCACTTTCACTTTCCTTTCCTATTATTTACCATTCATTCAGTCAATGAATCCTCAAAAGCTGATCAACAATCTTCCACACATGGTGTTAAAAATGGTCCATTTATTAGTTTCAATACATCAAGATATGTCTTTGTATTGAGAGAAAAATACTACTTTACTGTTTTGTTTTTCCTTGCTTTTGCTCATGGGAATGCCTTGGCAGACAAGAGACGCTGGCAAACTACAGCAAGTGGGCAAACCCAGCTCAGCACCTGTTTTTGTCCAGCTGGCGAGCACAGAACTGTTCTTACTTTTTAAAATGTGGCTGGCGAAAATAAAATTTCACGACATGGAAGTTATATGAAATTCCAATTTCAGTGTCTGCATCTAATGTTTCATTGGAAAACAGCCACCTACCTTTGTTTATCTCCTATCTATCACTTTTTTTTTCAGGCTTACAATGGCCACAAGAGTAGTTGCCACCGAGATCTGAAGGACCACAAAGATGAAAATATTTACTATCAGATCCTCTACAGAAACTGTATATGATGAGAATCAGAATTCCTAACATTATAATGGGTCTCTGAAAGGAGCTTCCCTGGTGGCTCAGACGGTAAAGCGTCTGCCTGCAATGTGGGAGACCCGGGTTCAACTCCTGGGTCGGGAAGATCCCCTGGAGAAGGAAATGGCAATCCACTCCAGCACTTTTGCCTGGAAAATCCCATGGACGGAGGAGCCTGATAGGCTACAGTCCATGGGGTCGCAAAGAGTCGGACACGACTGAGCGACTTTACTGAAAGGTGCTAGGTGCATACCACATGGTCAGTAAATCATGTGTTTATTTCCCTTCAAGTTATAAAGTAAAACTTCTGAGAACAGAACTGTGCTCTTCAATTCTCTTTATCACTGTTCAATTGCTCAGGCATGTCAGACTCTTGGGGACCCCATGGACTGCAGCACATCAGGCTTCCCTGTCCGTCACCATCTCCTGAAGCTTGCTCAAATTCATGTCCATTGAGTCAGTGATGCCAACCAACCATCTCGTCCTCTGTTGTCCCCTTCTCCTCCTGCCTTCTCCCTTAATTCTTTTTATAACTTGCACAGACAAAGGCTTCTGAACCTCTCTTGGCACTATTGAGACTGAAGTCAGGAATCTCCTCACCATGAGGGAGTCCTGTACATTTTGCGGTTTGTCAGCAGCCCTGACCTCCACCCACCAGATGCCAGTAGCTTCCCACCACCAATAGTGTCCACCAAAAATGTCTCCCGCCATTGGCAAACATCCCCTGGGGAGCAAAATCGCTCTAGCTGGGTAACCAGCGGCCTCAGGCTATGCTGGACAGTAACTGCTACTGCTGCTAAGTCACTTCAGTCGTGTCCGACTCTGTGTGACCCCATAGACGGCAGCCCACCAGGCTCCCCTGTCCCTGGGATTCTCCAGGCAAGAACACTGGAGTGGGTTGCCATTTCCTTCTCCAGTGCATGAAAGTGAAAAGTGAAAGTGAAGTCGCTCAGTCNCCGACTCTGTGTGACCCCATAGACGGCAGCCCACCAGGCTCCCCTGTCCCTGGGATTCTCCAGGCAAGAACACTGGAGTGGGTTGCCATTTCCTTCTCCAGTGCATGAAACTGAAAATTGAAATTGAAGTCGCTCAGTCGTGTCTGACTCTTGGCGACCCCATGGACCACAGCCTACCAGGCCCCTCCACCCATGGGATTTTCCAGGCAAGAGTACTGGAGTGGGGTACCATCGCCTTCTCCGTGCTGGACAGTAAGTCACTGTTCTAAATTACAAAGAAGCTGAAAGCTGCTAATGAACCCTGAATTCATTAAAGGAGGAAACTTTTACTAATTAATAGTAAATGATCTTTATTTAATATTAATTAGGAAATAATTAATTACCTGCCTCCTGAGAAATCTGTATGCAGGTCAAGAAGCAACAGTTAGAAGCAGACATGGAACAATGGACTGGTTCCAAATTGGGAAAGGAGTACTCCAAGGCTGTATAATGTCACCCTGCTTGTTTAACTTATAGGTAGAATACATCAAGCAAAATGTCGGGGTGGATGAAGCGCAAGCTGGAATCATGACTGCAGAGAGAAAGAGAAAGATCAATAAACTCAGATATGCAGATGACACCACCCTTATGGCAAAAAGTGAAGAGGAACTAAAGAGCCTCTTGATGAAAGTGAAGGAGAGTGAAAAACCTGGCTTAAAACTCAACATTCAAAAAATGAAGATCATGGAATCCAGTCCCATCACTTCATGGCAAATAAATGGGGAAACAATAGAAACCATGACAGATTTTATTTTCTCGGGCTCCAAAGTCACTGCAGATGGTGACTGCAGCCATGAAATTAGAAGACAGTTGCTCTTTGGAAGAAAAGCTATGACAAACCGAGACAGCATATTAAAACAAAAGCAGAGACATTACTGAAAAAGGTCCGTGCAGTCAAAGCTAACGTTTTTCTAGTGGTCATGCATGGCTGTCAGAGTTGGACCATAAAGAAAATCGAGTGCTGAATAACTGATGCATTTGAACTGTGGTGTTGCAGAAGATTCCTGAGAGTCCCTTGGGCTGCAAGGAGATCCAACCAGTCCATTCTAAAGGAGATCAGTCCTGAATATTCATTGGAAGGGCTGATGCTGAAGCTGAAACTCCAATACTTTGGCCATCTGATGCAAAGAGCTGACTTATTGGGAAAGACTCTGATGCTGGGAAAGACTGAAGGCAGGAGGAGAACGGGACGACAGAGGATGCGATGGTTAGATGGCATCACTGACTCGATGGACATGAGCAAGCTCTGGGAGTTGGTGATGGACAGGGAAGCCTGGTGTGCTGCAGTCCATAAGGTCACAAAGAGTCAGACAAGACTGAGCAACTGGACTAAGCTGAATAAATGATCATGCTACGTTACTCAGGTACAAAATGGATTATATAACCTTTTTTTTCCCCCTGAAGGTAGTACAGTAAGGATGTACTTTGGAGGAGGAAGAAAATGTAATGTATACATTTCATTCGTGGATCATTCACAAATCACTTAATAAGCACCAGCCAGAATGGCTATCATAAAATATATCCACAAACAGTAAATGATGGAGAAGGTGGAGGGAGAAGGGAACCCCTCTGCCCTGTAGGTGGGGATGTAAATTGGTACAGCCACTATGGAGAACAGTATGCTGCTGCTGCTACTAAGTCACTTCAGACGTGTCCGACCAGGCCCCCCTGTCCCTGGGATGCTCCAGGCAAGAACACTGGAGTGGGTTGCCATCTCCTTCTCCAATGCATGAAAGTGAAAAGTGAAAGTGAAGTTGCTCAGTCGTGTCGGAGAACAGTATGAAGGGTCCTTTAAAAACTAAAACAATAGCTCTGGCCCTGCCCCCTGGAGAACAAAATGGCAAACCCACTCCAGCATCCCTGCCTGGAAAATGCCATGCCCGGAGGAGCCTGGCGGGCTACAGTCCATGGAGTCGCAAAGAGCCAGACACGACTGAAGCAACTTAGCATAGGCACTTGACCCTGAAATCCCACTCCTGGGCATATATCCAGAGGAAAACCTGACCCCAGAGGATATGCACACCCCAGTGTTCAGTGCAGCGCTATTCACAACAGCAAAGACGTGGAAACAACTCAAACGTACACCAACAGAAGAAAGGACACAGAAGCTGTGGCACATGCATAAAATGGAGTCTTACAATTACAAAGAAATCATGCCATCTGCAGCAACATCAATAGATCTAGAGCTTGTCACACTAAGTGAAACTAAGTCAGATGGAGAGGGGGAAGTTTAGCCTGACCTACCTTATATGTGGAGTCTACAAAGAAATGATACAAATGAACTACTTACAAAACAGAACGAGACCAACAGACCCAGAAATTAACTTATGGTTGCCAGGGAGAAGATAAGTCAGTGAGTTTGGGACAGACATGTACTCTGCTATATGTAACAAGGATAACCAGCAAGGACCTGCTGTCCAGCACAGGGAACTCTGCTCAATACTCCGTAATGACTTTATGGTTCCCAGGGGGAAGGATGGGGGAAGGGATAGTCAGGGAGTCTGGGATGGACGTGGACACACTGCTGTATTTAACATGGAGAACCAGCAAGGACCTGCTGGACAGCACAGGGAACTCTGCTCAATCCTCTGTAATAACCTTATGGTTCCCAGGGGGAAGGATGGGGGAAGGGATAGTCAGGGAGTCTGGGATGGACATGGACACACTGCTGTGTTTAACAAGGAGAACCAGCAAGGACCTGCTTCCAGCACAGGGGACTCTGCTCAATGTCATGTGGCAGCCTGGATAGGAGGGGAGTTTGTGGGAGAATGGATGCATGTATACATATGGCTAAATCACTTCATTGTTCACCTGAAACTATCACAACATCGTTTCTTAATCAGCTATACCCCAATACAAAATAAAAAATTAAAAAAACCCAAAAAGACAAATGCTCGGTAAGCAATGACTCCGTATCCAAACACGGTTCTAGGCTTCAAGATCCCACAATGACTAAAGCGAGACACAATCAATGGCTGCCTGAAGCCTATTTTCTGGTGAAGGAGACAGAATCGCAGAGACAAAGACATAGGTATATAAAATGACAAGGGTGTAATATGGCCGAGGACACTAAAGGTGTGGGAGGTGATACGGGAGGGCAAGGCTGAGGAGGTGGCATTTGTGCTGAGATGTGAATGCGGATGGAGGAGGTGGTGGTGCGTGGTGAGCTGAGTGTCTTTGGGAGAAACTTTCTGGAAGGAGGGAAAAGACAGACTGATGGGGGTTGAACACAGGAGGAAGTGGAGAGAGACCACAGGCAGATGAGATAGTGTTTACACTGAAGGAAATGCTTAGATATTAAAGCGTGTGAGGCAAATGGTAGCATGATTCAGATTACACATGTATAGAGTCTTTCCAGCACCTACATGCACACGGTAGAATCTGGGAGACACGAGAGCATGCTCATGGACTGGTCCAGACAAGAGATGCTGGCAGGCTGGACAAGGCTGGCAACTGGGTGGGAGGAAGAACCCATGTTCTGGAAAGATCCTGATGGTGACCAACTTTGCAAATGCAACCAGAGCTAATTAGAAACTGTGTACTTTCTATAAAAAGCAGAGACATCCCTTTGCCAACAAAGGTCTGTATAGACAAAGCTATGGTTTTTCCAGAGGTCATGTGTGGATGCGAGAGTTGGACCATAAAGAAGTCTGAGCCCCAAAGAATTGATGCTTTTGAGCTGTGGTGCTGGAGAAGACTCTTGAGGGTTCCTTGGACTGCAAGGAGATCCAACCAGTCCATCCTAAAGGGATCAGTCCTGAATATTCACTGGAAGGACTGATGCTGAAGCTGAAGCTCCAATGCTTTGTCCACCTGATGTGAAGAGTCGACTCATTTGAAATGACCCTGATGCTGGGAAGGATTAGGGGTAGGAAGAAGGGGACAACAGAGGATGAGACGGTTGGATGGCATCACTGACTCAATGGACATGAGTTTGAGCAAACTTGGGGAGAGAGTAAAGGACACGGAAGCCTGGCGTGCTGCAGTCCATGGGGTCGCAAAGAGTCAGACACGACTTAGCCACTGAACAACAACTTTCTATGAAATGCTATGTAAACTTTATCTTTTAACATACACTCAGTTATCTCATCAGCATAACTTTTTGACTTGGTGGGTTGTTTATTTTTTTTACTCTTCTGTCCCAATATTTGTTCAAAACGGTTTTTAAAGTTGTAGATCTTTATTCAAGACCACAATGGAGACAGCATTCCCAACTTGAGTTGCCTCTATCGATGTGCTTGCCTGGGAAGTCCAATGGACAGAGAATGTGGGCTGGCCACCGTCCATCGCATGACAAAGAGTTGGGCACGACTTAGTGACTGAACAACCCCCACATCCGATTTGCTGAGTTATTTCAGGACCATTATCCAATATGTTTATGCTTGATTTTCCCCACGTGTAAAATGGAGTTATCATCGCTTACACTTCACATCATTAACCAGAAGATCAAGAGGAAAAGCTTACACAGTGCTTCAAAGTCTGAAAAGAAATACGAACTCTCTGCCAATGTACCCAGTGATAATATCCAAAGGAGATAAACTTTGATTAACGTGTAAGGTTCATCCCCACGGATTCAGACTAAAGACAACCCTGAAATCTATGTCAGCTTTGTAATATATTACAAAGGTTCTCTTGGAATTAGCCGTGACCTATTGATTCACTTCTGCTTTCAGGCAAAAGGAATTGATTTCTGTTCTTGTGAAATTCAGTCTCCCCTGTCAGCCTTGATCATTCAATTATGAAATATGGTTCAATGATCTGTATTCCCCAGAGTTGCAATGTTCTTTAATTAGGGTATTCTAGAAGCAGTTCAAATGAATCTCTCCCATTCAAATTTCAAATGTTTAAAAAAGTCTTAATCTCTTGATGCGGTAAGGATAAAAGGGGTGCTAAGAACAAATAATACAGATACAAAAAATTACCATCATGTGAAGGAAAGTTATAACCAACCTAGATAGCATATTAAAAAGCAGAGATATTACTTTGCCAATTAAGGTCCATCTAGTCAAGGCTATGGTTTTTCCAGTGGTCATGTGTGGATGTGAGAGTTGGACTGTGAAGAAGGCTGAGCTGAACTGAATAACCAACCAACAAAACTGGGAAAAAAACTACTTAGGAAATTTAGTCGTGTAGCCATATTTTCTTACACACACACACACACACACACACACACACACACACAATCTTTTTTTGTAGTGATGACATAAACAAATTCAACACTAGTTGAAGAACAATTAATATAACAAATACCAGAAAATGTCTTATCGGGGCCAATGTTTACGATACTATATAAAAAGGAAAAGGATCGTAAACCAGACATTCGATTTCTGCCCAGAATCTAGAGTCAGAGGTAAGCAAAGCTTGCTTTCACCAAATTATTTCACATTCACACGATTATACAATTTGACTGTAAAATACAAGAATGCTTCAATTTTCTTTTTTTTAATTTATTTTAATTGGAGGCTAATTACTTTGCAATATTGTGTTGGTTTTGCCATACATCAACATGAATCCACCACAGGTGTACACAGGTTCCCCATCTTGAACCCCCCTCCCTCGTCCCTCCCCGTACCATCCCTCTGGGTCATCCCAGTGCACCAGCCGCAAGCATCCTGTATTGGCATCGAACCTGGACTGGTGATTCATTTCACATATGATAGTATACATGTTTCAATGCCATTCTCCCAAACCATCCCACCCTCTCCCTCTCGCACAGAGTCCAAAAGACTGTTCTATACATCTGTGTCTCTTTTGCTGTCTTGCATACAGGGTTATCAATTTTCAGTCTAATAGTAGCACCCACGAAAGAAATTTCAGCAAACTCTACTACGATCACAAAGCACTCCAATATGTGTAGCAGGTTTCAACTGTATTCACTTATACTTTCTGAATACAAAGCCAACTTTCAGAATAGAGCTGAAGCATATACTACACGTATATTACATATATACACACATACAGTTTCTTATAGCTTATGATGTTTGGGAACTGAGAAATTTATGCCATCAAACATATGAATGAGAATCATGTGAAATTTAGAACATGGGTGTGCAACAACAAATACTCAGAAATAGAAAAGAGACTCCTTACTTAAAGAATCGAATTACTTAACGAGCCGTTTCTGCACACAAAGTAAACACATACAAAATAACTCAGCTGTAAGTCGGATGCATTAAGTCTTCTGGTGGAATCAGAAGACGTTTTCTCCTTAAAAACATTTTTGGCTAAAATAACTATAGAATGGAGAGACAAATAAGGTAACATATAGAAATACTGATACATATATCTTGATTGCAGCACTGACTACATTAACGGAATCTATACAAGTGATAAAAACCTTACAAAACTATGTTAATACATCCCTTGTACCAATGATGATTTTCTGCTTGCGATACTGTGCTACGAATATACAAGATATAAACACTGGTGGAAAGAGGGTGAACAGTACTTGTGATTTCTCTCTACTAGCTTTGCGGCTTCCTGTGACTCTACACTTATTCCAAAATTAATTTAAAAAAAAAAAATACTGATACAGTTGTAGGGCACATACCTTTGAACATTGCTTGTGATTCTGGCACCAAACCAGGGAACCATTGTTCTGGAAAACGAAGAAAGAAACATTGACTCATTAGATACTTTTCTATTTGAAAACTGCATACACCTGTGTGCATTAATATAATTTAAAAATATCAGCCTTAATGAAAGGCCAACTTGCCACCCTGCTATGTCTTTCTTCCTAAACCATAAAAGTGGGTTTCTAATGGAAATCGTGTTTTGCCCTTGACTTCATGATACAAATACATATAAAATAATGAAGAATTTCAAGCTGTTTTGAGAAGGAAGAGTGTGTGAGCCATCTCTCAGGGGTGTGCTGAGTGATGAAATACAGACCAGCAGGAAAATGACCTGCAGAGGTGTCTTCCTGGAGGCTTTTCAACTTCAACTAATCAGTAAAAAGAGTTTGAGCTCGGAAGTCAGATCCCATGGGGAAAACGTTCTCTCTCTCTCTCTCTCTCTCTCTTTCCCCCTGCTCTGGATGTGTGACTCTGGACAAGGGACTTGTCTGTCCCTCAATTCATCCATCTGTAAAGCATAAAGACATTAGCTCTTGCATGTGGTCAGTGGTATAACTGAGGGGATACATACAAACCACTCAAACACACCAAATGCGCAGGATTAGAATTTATTCAAATTCAAATTTATTTTACTCAAGTATAGCTGATTTGTAATGTTGTGTTAATTTCTGTTATACATACATACATATATATATACACACAGTTTTTCATATTCTTTGCCATTATGCTTTATCAGAGGATATTGAGTGAATGAGGACTGATGCTGAAGCTGAAATTCCAATCCTTTGGCCACCTGATGCAATGAGCTGACTCACTGGAAAAGACCCTGATGCTGGGAAAGATTGAAGGCAGGAGGAGAAGGGGAGGACAGAGGATGAGATGGTTGGATGGCATCACCGACTCAACGGACATCAGTTTGAGTAAACTCGGGAAGATGGTGATGGACAGGGAGGCCTGGCGTGCTGCAGTCCATGGGTCGCAAAGAGTCGGACACGACTGAGCAACTGAACTGAGCTGATTGAGTATAGTTCCCTGTGCTCTACAGTAGAACCTTCTTTATCCATCCTATATATATGTGTGTGTTTCCATCTGCCAGTCCCAAACTCCCAATTCGTCCCTCTCCACCACCCCACCCCCTTGACAACCATCAGTCTGTCCTCTATGTCTGTGAGTCTCTTTCTGCTTCATAGATAAGTTCATTCATGCCATATTTTAGATTCTACACATAAGTGACAGCGTATGGTATTGATCTTTGTCTGACTCATTTCACGTAGTATGATAATATCTGCATCCGTCCATGTTGCTGCCAATGGCATTATCTCATTGTTTTCTGTGGCTGACTAGTATTTTATTCTATATATAATTTTCTTTACCCACTCATCTGTTGATGGATATTTACACTGTTTCCATATCTTGGCTATTGTAAATAGTGACACCATGAATACAGGGGTGCATGTATCTTTTTGGAATTACAGTTCCGTAGGACTATGATTTATTATCCCTGGATTCTGAATTTCTGTTTGAAACTTGTCATCATACATGACTAAAATTTTGGTTGGATTATGATACTTTACATCAGACTGTGCTAGGCTGGGATAGGTTGGAAGAGAGCGAATGGAAATGGTCACCTGGCAATTAAGACGCTGTGACTTCCTGTTCTCTGAAGTTCAAAGTTGGCTATGAGATTATAGTAGCCCATTCCCTATGGCAGAATGCCTAAACTTTTAATTTTAAGAATATCATAGTGAATAGAATAGTATCACCTTTGTTTGCACTCAAAAGAACACTGAACCAATAATATACCTTTTGAAAAATATTCTTATTACAAATTTACTGATATATAATTCACATATGCACGAATCACTCATTTAAACTGTATAATTCAGTGGTTTCTAGTAGAAAGGCAGTACCACCATCATCACTAATTGGGCTTTTTCATCACCTCTGACACAAAGGTGTCCATTTTGCAGTTCCTCTCCTCAGACTCTGACAATCACTAACATACATTCTTCCTCTAGAAATTTCCTTACTCTGGACACTTCATGTAAATGGAATCAGAACATACGTAGTCTTCTGCACCTGGATTATTTCACTTCATCCTGTTTTACATTATGCCGTTGAGAGTCTCTTGGACAGCAAGGAGATCAAAAGGACAGGACCTCAAAAGGATGGACCTCAGTCCATCCGAAAGGAAATCCATCATGAACATTCACTGGAAGGACTGAAGCTGAAGCTCCAATACTTGATGCAAAGAGCTGACTCATTAGAAAAGACCCTGATGCTGGGAAAGATTAAAGAGAGAAGAAGTGGGTGACGGAGGATGAGATGGCATCACCGACTCAATGAACATGAGTTTGAGCAAGCTCAGGGAGAAATAGTAGAGAACAGAGAAGCCTGGCATCCTGCAGTCCATGAGGCAGCGAACAGTCAGACACAACTTAGCAACGGAACAGCAGCCTTTTTGCTTTCATCCACACTGTCACATACATCAATACTTCATTCATTCTTTTTCCCCGTCACATTCTATTCTATGGATATCTGCTCTTCCATTCACAATAACATATCTTCCTAATGCAGGAGTCTCAAAATCACTGGGTAGATCTCAACTGTTTAGGATTAGAAATTGCCCTCTTTTATGTAAAAATTATTTGGCTAAAAGATCTCAGTCCTGCAGGAAAGCTTTCCCCATTAAGTGTCTCTGTCGTACTAACTCGAGTCTCCTTTACGAGCTTGAAAGTCAAAGTGAAGTCGCTCAGTCGTGTCTGACTCTTCGCGACCCGTGGACTGTAGCCCACCAAGCTCCTCCGTCCATGGGATTCTCCAGGCAAGAATACTGGAGTGGGTTGCCATTTCCTTCTTCCTTTTCCTTTACAAGCTTAACTCCCCCAAATTGCTGAATGCCCGTAACAATTTTAGATAATCTGGTATTAACCTCCTTACCCCCTCGCTGAGCTGCACCCATCCTCAGTTCACACTGATATCTCCCTACATTATNAGTGGGTTGCCATTTCCTTCTTCCTTTTCCTTTACAAGCTTAACTCCCCCAAATTGCTGAATGCCCGTAACAATTTTAGATAATCTGGTATTAACCTCCTTACCCCCTCGCTGAGCTGCACCCATCCTCAGTTCACACTGATATCTCCCTACATTATCAATGCCTGCCAGTCCATCAATAAGGGCTGGAGTTGTGTATGAACAGCCTGGACCGAGGTCAGGCATGGTCTTTTGTAGGCTTGATATCAGAGAAATAAGAATTTAATAGACTGGGTGGGGGCCAAAGCTGGACAAACAGTGGACCTGGTTTAATTACTGGCAATAATGTGTTTAAGAAAGAGGCCATTATGGGAAAACCCAGTGTTTCATAAAAACTGGTGACAACGTTCACAAGAGCTTTAGGCAGACCACAGTATTGGTCACAAGCCAGGTGTGCTGTGTTCAGACATGTCTCAGTCATGTCTGAGTCTTTGCAAGCCCAGGGACTACAGCCCGCCAGGCTCCTCTGTCTTTGAGATCTCCCAGGCAAGAATACTGGAGTGGAGTAGCCATTCCCGTCTCCAGGACATCTTGCTGGAGATACAGGGATCAAACCTGCATCTCCAGCATTGACAGATGGGTTCCTTACCACTGAGCCACCTGGGAGGCCCACAAAGAGGGTCAGCAACAAGAACCAGGTGCCAAACGCTGAGAAGTATGTTGTTATGGCAACCTGGGGGCAGGGTCTGGGGCATCGGGAGAACTTCTCTCCTCGTCGTCCTGTCTGGGAAGCGTGTGTCACCTGTCC
>SJYV01018934.1:27600-47898 GCA_006410875.1 Neotragus pygmaeus
TCACTTTCACTTTTCACTTTGATGCTTTGGAGAAGGAAATGGCAACCCACTCTAGTGTTCTTGCCTGGAGAATCCCAGGGACAGGGGAGCCTGGTGGGCTGCAGTCTATGGGGTCACACAGAGTCGGACACGACTGAAGCGACTTAGCAGCAGCATATATGTTAATCCCAATCTCTCTTCCACCTTTGCTGTCCATAGTTTTGTTCTCTGTGTCTATGTCTCTATTTCCGTTTTGGGGATAAAATCCTCTATACTCTCCTTAGTTCTTAAAATAGGTTTTCCCAATTCTATACCTATGGGACTTTATTTTGCTACTTCTGTGTCCCTAGTACTTATAACAATGTTTAGACACCCAATTATTTGTTCTGTGATTGGCAGCAGCATCCAAATCACTTTGTACTTCAGAGGTCAAGACTACACTGTTTCGTTTAAGTAACTTTTTTCTAACGCTAAAATTTAAAAAAAATTTATTATAAAAATGAAAAAAATAGAAATTAACAAAAAATTAATAAGAAATAGCAATTGTTAATGTATTAAGGTCAATCTTTCTGGATTTTTTTCTGTACTTATTTTTCAAAAATTGGATTATTTTTCTATATATTTCAAAACCTTTTTTTTTTTGCTTAAATTACTAAGGATAAGCTTTTCCTGGGTAAGTTTTCGTGCCACATGTATTCTTGTATAATATTATTTATGGCTGAGTAATAATAAAACTTATGGATGCTCCATAATGCACTTAATGTTGTACAGTTAGGTTGTTGCTGCTGCTAAGTCACTTTAGTCGTGTCCGACTCTGTGTGACCCCAGAGATGGAAGCCCACCGAGCTCCCCCGTCCCTGGGATTCTCCAGGCAAGAACACTGGAGTGGGTTGCCATTTCCTTCTCCAAGGCATGAAAATGAAAAGTGAAAGGAAGTCGCTCAGCCATTTCCGACTCTTAGCAACCCAATGGACTACAGCCTACCTAGCTCCTCCATCCATGGGATTTGCTAGGTAAGAGTACTGGAGTGGGGTGCCATTGCCTTCTCTGAGTTAGGTTGTTAAGTTTTCTCTATAAAAATATACTAAAATGAATATATCCATAATTCTTTGTGTACTTCCATTACTTAATTCACTCAATGAATATTTATCAAGTACTCATGATTTGTTCCTGACCTTTTGTAGCTTATATTCTAGTGGTTCCAAATAATATTCTAAAAGTGGAATTGCTGATTAAACCATTAAAAAAATTTTTTGGTAAAATGTACACAATATCAGATTGATTGGTTAATCATTCTTAAGTGGATGGTTCAGTGGCATTAAGTACATTCACATTGTGCTACCATAACTACTATTGATTTTCATGTCTTTTTTTCACCTTGCAAAACAAAAACTCTGTATTTTTTAAAGAATAACTCCCCATTCCACATTCTCTCCTCTCCTAGCCCCTGGCAACCACCATTCTACTTTTGTCACCATTAATTTGACAGCTCTAGTTATTTCATATAAGAAGGACACAGTACGGATATGCCTGGTGATCCAGTGTTAAGACTCTCTACTTCTAATGCAGGGCACATAGGCTCAGTCCCTAGTCTGGAAACTAAGATCCCGCATGCCACAGGGTGGGGTCAAAAAAGAAAAAGGACACAATAATTTTAAAACACTTAATACATATTGCAAACTTTTATTCTAGGTATGTTATATTAATGTATATACCGGAGATGAGTGTCATAATGTTTGTTTCCTTGCTTCCTAATCATTTTTTCACCTTGCTAATTAGATAGACAGACATTATATTGCTTTAATCTGCTTCTGTTATTTAGAAATCCTTTTTTTTTTCTTTTTTCTAATTGAGGTATAGTTTAGTCGTTCTGGTGTACTGCAAAGGGATTCAGTGGGTGTGTGGGTGTGTATTCTTTTTAATATTCATTTCCATTTTAAGTTATTACTAAATATTGAATATAGTTTCCTGTGCTATCCAGCAGGACTTTTTGTTTTCTGTTTTATCTATAGTAGTTCATATCTGCTAATTATAAACTTCTAATTTATCCCTTCCCCCACACTGGTAACCATGAGTTTATTTTCTATGTCTGAGTCTGTTTCTGTGTTACTTTAATCTGTTTTTTCAGCCTCACTGAAGGGATCTTAGTTCCCTGATCAGGGATTGAACCCCCGCCCCTGCATTGGAAGCACGGAGTCATAACCGATGGACTGTCTGGGAACTCCCTGTTTCTGTTTGGTAAATAAGTCTATTTGTATTACATTTAGATTCCACATATAAGTGATATCATGTGATATATATCTTTCTTTGTCTGGCTTACTTCCCTGAGTATGATAATCTGTAGGTCCATCCATATTGCTTAATTTGCTTTTTTTTACTATTGTTGGGTGAATATTTTTCATGCTTATAATCACAATAAGTCTGTGGAACTGATATATTTCCCATTTCATTGTTTAGAAAACCAAAGGCCAGGGAAACAATTTTTTTAGAACTTCACAGTAAGTAAGAGATAGAGCTGGGATTTTAAGTCCATGACTTCAAAACTAGTTCTAGGGCTTCTTCTTCTGCTGCTGCTGCTGCTAAGTCACTGCAGTCGTGTCCGACTCTGCGCAACCCCATAGACGGCAGCCCACAAGTGAAAAGTGAGAGTGAAGTCGCTCAGTCTGACTCTTAGCGACCCCATGGTGACTCAGTGGTAAAGAATCCACCTGCTAATGTAAGGGACATGGATTCGAGCCCCGATCCAGGAATATCCTACATAGCATGGAATAACTAAGCTGCTGCTGCTGCTGCTAAGTCACTTCAGTCGTGTCCGACTCTGTGCGGCCCCAGACACGGCAGCCCACCAGGCTCCCCTGTCCCTGGGATTCTCCAGACAAGAACACTGGAGTGGGTTGCCATTTCCTTCTCCAATGCATGAAAATGAAAAGTGAAAGGGAAGTTGCTCAGTCGTGTCTGACTCCTAACGACCCCATGGACTGCAGCCCACCAGGCTCCTCCATCCATGGAACTTGCCAGGCAAGAGTACTGGAGTGGGGTGCCATTGCCTTCTCTAAACTAAGCTGGTGCACCACACCTTTGAGCCCATGCTCTGCAACAAGAGAAGCCACTGCAATGAGAAGCTTTCACACCAAAACTAGAGAGTAGACCCCACTGGCTATAACTAGAAAAAAGCCCACACAGCAACGAACACCCAGTGGAGCCAAAAATAAATATATAAATTAAACATATATATATATAAAATAACTACTTCTACAATATTTAGCCATATTGTCTTACTTTTGATTTTCTCATTTGGGCTGAAAGTCTAGATTGTATATTTTTGTGTGTGTCTTTTATTTTTTAACTTTAAAATTTTTTATTTTTAATACAATTTTGAAAGGTTACTTTCCATTTACAGTTATTACAGAATACTGGTTATATTCCTCATGTTGTGGGGAATACATCCTTCAACTTATACCCGGTAGTTCGTACCTCCCACTCCCACACCCCTATAGCGCCCCTCCCTACTCCCCTAGAGTTACAGTGTTTTTGTTTGTAGAGCCCTTAAAGAATATCAAATTTATTGCTGTGATTTTATGGGGAAAGAAAGTGAGGCGCAATTGGTTAATGCTTTATGACATCTCAGATCATTCATATCTTAGTTTTAAAATGTCCATGTTTTTCAGGGAGAAGTTAATTCTGATTCCATGTTGAAAACTATTTCTTTGACTTTAACCCTTCTTTTTGCCATTTATGTTATTATAAGTATACATAATGGGCTGTCTCAGAGAATTCTGCCCCTCTGCCTGACTGTTAAGCTAAATTGCCTTTGTTCATAACCTTGTCCACCTGTAAATGGCAGGAAGAAAAAAATTAAAACTTCCCCCTGGCTGAGGCTTGCCACTGTAGGAGACATTTGCAAGATTTTAAATGGTCTTTTTACTTTGCTTTCTTACCTCTCCACATCTCTGATCCATAAAACAACCGGGCATCCAAACCCCAAGAGGATGGTTTTTTGAGATGTTTCTCTGCCATCTTCTTGGTCAGCTGACTTTTTGAATAAAGTCATATTTCTTGCCTCAACACCTAGTCTCTTGATTTACTGATCTCTTGAGCAGTGAGCAGAGCAAGCTTGGACTTGGTAACACATGCTTTGGTATGTATCATAAAGTGAAAGTGAAGTCGCTCAGTCATGTCCGACTCTTTGCGACCCTATGGACTGTAGCCTACCAGGCTCCTCTGTCCATGGGATTTTCCAGGCAAGAATACTGGAGTGGGTTGCCATTTCCTTCTGCAGAGGATCTTCCCAACCCAGGGGTCGAACCTGGGTCTTCCACTTTGTAGGCAGATGCTTTTACCATCTGAGACACTAGGGAAGTCATGTATCATAAAAGACTGAGTGAATTGTCTAAGCTTACAAGGTCATTGGAGGAGCCTTAACTGACTCAGATCCCCCATTCCTAATCCTGTTGCTTTTTCTGCTATATGAGGTGCCTACACGCTCTTTTATTGCTTTCTTTCCCTTGATCAAATGCAATGTTAATAAATAATAATGACAGAAATATTTAATGTCTATGTGCTGGAGAAGACTCTTGAGAGTCCCTTGGACTGCAAGGAGATCAAACCAGTCAATCCTAAAGGAAATCCACCCTGAGTATTCATTGGAAGGACTGATGCTGAAGCTGAAGTTTGGCCATCTGATGCCAAGAGCCGACTTATTGGAAAAGACCATGATGCTGGGAAAGATTGATGCATGAGGAGTAAGGGGCAACAGAGGATGAGATGGTTGGATG
Source organism: Neotragus pygmaeus (assembly GCA_006410875.1). Classification (NCBI taxonomy): domain Eukaryota; kingdom Metazoa; phylum Chordata; class Mammalia; order Artiodactyla; family Bovidae; genus Neotragus; species Neotragus pygmaeus. The sequence continues at coordinate 32,355 of SJYV01018934.1, forward strand.
GCATCACCGACTCAATGGACACGAGTTTGAGCAAACTCCAGAAGATGGTGAAGGACAGAGGAGCCTGGGGTGTTGCAGTCCATAGGGTTGCAACGAGTCAGACAGGACTGGGTGACTAAACAACAACAACAAATTAATGTCACCTTGCTTTCTCTTTTTTGAAAAGCGCTTGTTATCATTTAATGAATTTCCCAGCATGTGGCTTCCAGCCACCAGGACACAAGCCCCACCTACACCCTTAATCTTCTCCTCAGCTCTTCTGCAAAAGAATTTGACCTTTACAGTGCAGGCTGCTTTGGGGGTTTTCCCTTCCCCAGAACTTTGTAGTAACCTGACAATGCCACATTAATGATAGAAGGAGTTCCAGTCTTGTTCTTGGCAGCATTCACCCATGTCTGCTCACTGACCTAGGTCCACAGTTTATCAAGATTGACAGTTGGGCAGAAACTCTGGTTCCTCTTAAGTGGCAATCTCTCATATCAACTTTCCCAAAGTAACCTGGGTGATATTTGTTGACATTGATGCCGTGGTGATGTATGGCACCAGCATTACCTTGGCTTCCCGGGTGTTTCCAGTGTGGCTCATGGGGCCCTAAGTCTTCCTTAGTCAGGGTGGCATGTTGGCAGCCTGGACGAAAGAGCGTGTCATCTTGCGTTTATGGAGTGCTTACCATTTGTCAGATATCCTGAGCTTGGCTTATGCATTATCTCTTCAGATCCCGTCAGCAACTCAGCAAAGAATGCTTTATTCTCACTTCACAGTTGAATGATGTGAATGATCACACAACTGGTAAGTGAGGGAACCGAATTTTAAATGAGTTGATCTGATTCTTTCTTTCCTTTTTTGTGGCTATGCTGGTCTTCATTATGGCAAGCAGGCTTCGCTAGTTGTGGCACATGGGCTTAGTTGGCCGTGGCATGTGGGATCTTAGTTCCCCAACCAGGGATTGAACCCATGTCCCCTGCATTGCAAGGTGGGTTCTTAACCACTGGATCACTAGGGAAGTCCCCAGTTAGTCTGNAGAGCTGGGATTTTAAGTCCATGACTTCAAAACTAGTTCTAGGGCTTTTTCTGCTGCTGCTGCTGCTGCTAAGTCACTGCAGTCGTGTCCGACTCTGCGCAACCCCATAGACGGCAGCCCACAAGTGAAAAGTGAGAGTGAAGTCGCTCAGTCTGACTCTTAGCGACCCCATGGTGACTCAGTGGTAAAGAATCCACCTGCTAATGTAAGGGACATGGATTCGAGCCCCGATCCAGGAATATCCTACATAGCATGGAATAACTAAGCTGCTGCTGCTGCTGCTAAGTCACTTCAGTCGTGTCCGACTCTGTGCGGCCCCAGACACGGCAGCCCACCAGGCTCCCCTGTCCCTGGGATTCTCCAGACAAGAACACTGGAGTGGGTTGCCATTTCCTTCTCCAATGCATGAAAATGAAAAGTGAAAGGGAAGTTGCTCAGTCGTGTCTGACTCCTAACGACCCCATGGACTGCAGCCCACCAGGCTCCTCCATCCATGGAACTTGCCAGGCAAGAGTACTGGAGTGGGGTGCCATTGCCTTCTCTAAACTAAGCTGGTGCACCACACCTTTGAGCCCATGCTCTGCAACAAGAGAAGCCACTGCAATGAGAAGCTTTCACACCAAAACTAGAGAGTAGACCCCACTGGCTATAACTAGAAAAAAGCCCACACAGCAACGAACACCCAGTGGAGCCAAAAATAAATATATAAATTAAACATATATATATATAAAATAACTAGTTCTACAATATTTAGCCATATTGTCTTACTTTTGATTTTCTCATTTGGGCTGAAAGTCTAGATTGTATATTTTTGTGTGTGTCTTTTATTTTTTAACTTTAAAATTTTTTATTTTTAATACAATTTTGAAAGGTTACTTTCCATTTACAGTTATTACAGAATACTGGTTATATTCCTCATGTTGTGGGGAATACATCCTTCAACTTATACCCGGTAGTTCGTACCTCCCACTCCCACACCCCTATAGTGCCCCTCCCTACTCCCCTAGAGTTACAGTGTTTTTGTTTGTAGAGCCCTTAAAGAATATCAAATTTATTGCTGTGATTTTATGGGGAAAGAAAGTGAGGCGCAATTGGTTAATGCTTTATGACATCTCAGATCATTCATATCTTAGTTTTAAAATGTCCATGTTTTTCAGGGAGAAGTTAATTCTGATTCCATGTTGAAAACTATTTCTTTGACTTTAACCCTTCTTTTTGCCATTTATGTTATTATAAGTATACATAATGGGCTGTCTCAGAGAATTCTGCCCCTCTGCCTGACTGTTAAGCTAAAGTGCCTTTGTTCATAACCTTGTCCACCTGTAAATGGCAGGAAGAAAAAAATTAAAACTTCCCCCTGGCTGAGGCTTGCCACTGTAGGAGACATTTGCAAGATTTTAAATGGTCTTTTTACTTTGCTTTCTTACCTCTCCACATCTCTGATCCATAAAACAACCGGGCATCCAAACCCCAAGAGGATGGTTTTTTGAGATGTTTCTCTGCCATCTTCTTGGTCAGCTGACTTTTTGAATAAAGTCATATTTCTTGCCTCAACACCTAGTCTCTTGATTTACTGATCTCTTGAGCAGTGAGCAGAGCAAGCTTGGACTTGGTAACACATGCTTTGGTATGTATCATAAAGTGAAAGTGAAGTCGCTCAGTCATGTCCGACTCTTTGCGACCCTATGGACTGTAGCCTACCAGGCTCCTCTGTCCATGGGATTTTCCAGGCAAGAATACTGGAGTGGGTTGCCATTTCCTTCTGCAGAGGATCTTCCCAACCCAGGGGTCGAACCTGGGTCTTCCACTTTGTAGGCAGATGCTTTTACCATCTGAGACACTAGGGAAGTCATGTATCATAAAAGACTGAGTGAATTGTCTAAGCTTACAAGGTCATTGGAGGAGCCTTAACTGACTCAGATCCCCCATTCCTAATCCTGTTGCTTTTTCTGCTATATGAGGTGCCTACACGCTCATTTATTGCTTTCTTTCCCTTGATCAAATGCAATGTTAATAAATAATAATGACAGAAATATTTAATGTCTATGTGCTGGAGAAGACTCTTGAGAGTCCCTTGGACTGCAAGGAGATCAAACCAGTCAATCCTAAAGGAAATCCACCCTGAGTATTCATTGGAAGGACTGATGCTGAAGCTGAAGTTTGGCCATCTGATGCCAAGAGCCGACTTATTGGAAAAGACCATGATGCTGGGAAAGATTGATGCATGAGGAGTAAGGGGCAACAGAGGATGAGATGGTTGGATGGCATCACCGACTCAATGGACACGAGTTTGAGCAAACTCCAGAAGATGGTGAAGGACAGAGGAGCCTGGGGTGTTGCAGTCCATAGGGTTGCAACGAGTCAGACAGGACTGGGTGACTAAACAACAACAACAAATTAATGTCACTTTGCTTTCTCTTTTTTGAAAAGCGCTTGTTATCATTTAATGAATTTCCCAGCATGTGGCTTCCAGCCACCAGGACACAAGCCCCACCTACACCCTTAATCTTCTCCTCAGCTCTTCTGCAAAAGAATTTGACCTTTACAGTGCAGGCTGCTTTGGGGGTTTTCCCTTCCCCAGAACTTTGTAGTAACCTGACAATGCCACATTAATGATAGAAGGAGTTCCAGTCTTGTTCTTGGCAGCATTCACCCATGTCTGCTCACTGACCTAGGTCCACAGTTTATCAAGATTGACAGTTGGGCAGAAACTCTGGTTCCTCTTAAGTGGCAATCTCTCATATCAACTTTCCCAAAGTAACCTGGGTGATATTTGTTGACATTGATGCCGTGGTGATGTATGGCACCAGCATTACCTTGGCTTCCCGGGTGTTTCCAGTGTGGCTCATGGGGCCCTAAGTCTTCCTTAGTCAGGGTGGCATGTTGGCAGCCTGGACGAAAGAGCGTGTCATCTTGCGTTTATGGAGTGCTTACCATTTGTCAGATATCCTGAGCTTGGCTTATGCATTATCTCTTCAGATCCCGTCAGCAACTCAGCAAAGAATGCTTTATTCTCACTTCACAGTTGAATGATGTGAATGATCACACAACTGGTAAGTGAGGGAACCGAATTTTAAATGAGTTGATCTGATTCTTTCTTTCCTTTTTTGTGGCTATGCTGGTCTTCATTATGGCAAGCAGGCTTCGCTAGTTGTGGCACATGGGCTTAGTTGGCCGTGGCATGTGGGATCTTAGTTCCCCAACCAGGGATTGAACCCATGTCCCCTGCATTGCAAGGTGGGTTCTTAACCACTGGATCACTAGGGAAGTCCCCAGTTAGTCTGATTTTTGACTTTAAATCAGGAAAGTTAAATGGAAAGAATCAAAGTGCAGCCTCCATTTATTGTTGAAAACAGGTGGGGTTTGTAGACTAAATGCTCTTCCCTGGTGGCTCAGACGGTAAACCGTCGGCCTACAGTGAGGGAGACCTGGTTCAATCCCTGGGTAGAGAAGATCCTCTGGAGAAGGAAATTGCAACCCACTCCAATACTCTTGCCGGAAAATCCCATGGACGGAGGAGCCTGGTAGGCTACAGGCCATGGGGTCTCAAAGAGTTGGACATGACTGAGTGACTTCACACGTTCACACACAGAGTGCAAGTAGGAGTAGGAGAAATGGGAATGGGGAAGATGCTCTTCTATCCAAAAGAACAAGACCTTTGGAAATAGCACAAATTCATTCATTCACTTTTTTGTTTTTAAATTGCACAGATACCTATTGAACGTCTGCTACGTGGCAGACACTTTCCTTGGCAGTGGAGAAACCTTGAGGGAAAGACACATCACTTGTCCTTGCCCTCTGTAGCTTATATTCTATTAGCTTAGAATAATATTCTAGAATTGGAATTGCTGATCAAGGACATATAGTCCTTCTTGGACATATTGTTGACTAAACAGGACATATGACAAATAAGGACATATAATATAGCACAGGGAACTAAACTCAATATTTTATAATAACCTATAAGGGAAAATAACTTGAAATTAGTTTGATATTATATAATTCAAACTGAATAACTTTGATGTACACCTGATGTACAACATTGTACATCAACCACGCATGTATGCTCAGTCATGTCCAACTCTTTGTGACCCCATGGACTGTAGCCCTACAGACTCCTCTGTCCATGGGGATTCTGCAGGCAAGAATACTGGAGTGGGTTGCCATTTCCTCCTCCAGACATCAACTATATATCAATTAAAAAAATAAAAATAACGTCAAAAGATTGAAATGGAATTACTAATCAAAGGATATGACTATTTTTTATTTTTAAAAATTGTGGTAAAATGCATATAACATAAAATTTTATCATTTTAATCATGCATAGGTATGCAGTTCAGTGGCATGAAGTACACTCATTAAGTATATTCACATTGTCATCAATTTCTGGAACTGTTTCCATCTTTCAGAAGAGAAACTTTATGCCCATTAAACTCCCTATTCCCTATCCTTAGCATTTAGAATGAAAGATACTTAAATAAAAGGATATGATTCACAACCCTCAAGGAGTGTGTTATCTGGGAGGGATGTAGGCAAAGCACAGTGAAATGCAGCAAGTATTCTCATGGATGCACACTCAAGACTCATGGGAGAAACAGGAAGTATCCAGACCTGTTTTGGTGAGTCAAGGAAGTCTTTGCAGTGGAAGTGACCTTTGACCTTGGTCTGTGCAAAGGCTCTGAGGTGGAATAAGCTCATAGGAGAAATAAAAATACATCAGTATCATTAAAGCATTAACACTGAAGATGCTGAGTATTAGGAAATGAAACTGGCTAGGGAGATGGGTACCAAACCAAAAATGTCCCTAAATGTCAAACTAAGGAGTTATTTTACCCTGTAAATGGTGAGAAATTATTATATATTAGAAACAACATTTTGTTTTCCTTTGGGAAAAAAGCTCTTAAGCAGAATCTTGGAGGGCACAAACAAAACCTTATGCGCACCAGGACCCAGAAGAAAGGAGCAGTGATCCCCCAAGAGACTGAGCCAGACTTGCTCCTGAGCGTCCAGAAGCCTCTGGCAGAGGCATGGGTGGACAGCAGCCTGCTGTGGGGTCAGGGGCACTGAATACAACAGTCCCGGCTTAAGTCCTTTTGAAGGAGCTTCTGAAAACAGGTGGTATTTAAAAATAGGTGGGAGAGAAACTGACCAAATTCAGAGAGTCTGATGTTGAAGGGTTTGAGTTTATGAATGGTTACAATTTAGGGCAATGATTTGTGACCCCAAATCATTCACGAGTCTAGAAAACTACCTCTTTTCCTACCACTCTCAAACAATTTAAAAGCCTCAAATGATAAATTTACATAAAACAGTTGCTTATTGCTTATAGAAATGAAAGGCAATGAAAAAATATATATTCTTTCCATCTACAATAATTCTTTTATCTACTGCAATAATAAAATTTATCAAGATAAAAAAACAGGTGGTATAAAATAATGTAAAATGATAATGTGTCTGTTCTCAAAAAGCTTGAAAGTTATTTTCTCTACAGACAAGCTGATTCTTCTGTAGCATCTGAAAAGGCTTACAGTTGTTAGGCCAAAACAAAAAACCCAAACAGAAATTGATCTATGCTGCCTTGTTTAAGCTACTCAATAATAACCTCTATGCTTTCCACATGTAATTCTTTTAGCCCTGAATGTCTGCTAAGCTTTGCAGTTTTGTTTTTTTTCGCTGTGAACACTTTGTGTGTGTTTCCCTGGTGAAGCACAGAGAAGAATTCGCCTGCCAATGCAGGACACATGGGTTCAATCCCTGGGTCAGGAATATCCCGCGGAGAAGGAAATGGCAACCCACTTCAGTATTCTTGTCTGGAGAATCCCTTGGACAGAGGAGCCTGGAGGGCTGCAGTCCTTGGGGTCACAGAGTTAGACAAGACTGAGCGACTGAGGGCATGCACATTTGTCTAATTAGACTATGAATGACAAGACCTTGAGCTACTAATACTTTTCCAGCACTCATCTCAGTGCCTTGCACATAATAGATGCTTAGTAAATGTTTGTTAAATTAGTAAATCTCCTTTCTGCTCTGTCTACTGCTGACAAATTTCAGATGGTTATAGAGTTAGCGCCATGCATGGGTAATCTCTTGTGAAATTTTTTTCTGTAACAGTAGAACTAGGGAAGAGGGAAAAAAAATTCTGTTCTCTTGTATCCAATTGCCTTTGAGAGCTGGGAAGAGAGCAGTTCACACCTGATTATCATATGTCAGATAAATCAGCAGCACCTGAATTGCTGGGCAGCTCGGCGCTAGAGCTCTCTGCGGCTTCACCTCGGCCATGCTTCCTTCCCTAGCAGCCTTGGCTCTCTGCCTCCTGTTCACTCTGGCCTTGGGCCAGACACTCCAATTCCATGAACATGTCTTTCTCCGATTTCTGGGCTTAGATAAAGTGCCTTCACCCAAGAAATTCCAACCTGTGCCTTCCATCTTAAAGAGAATTTTCCAGGCTCAAGAGACGGCAACCAACACCGGAATCTCCAAAGACTTGTGCTTCGTTAAGGAACTGGGTGTCCGTGGGAACATCCTCCGGCTTCTCCCAGATCAAGGTGAGGACTTTGGAGTGTTTCCTCGAGGAGAATCTGGGGTGAAGAAAGGAATAAAGGGGGAGTAACAATGACTCAGATGGTGAAGAATCCGCCTGCAAGGCAGGAGACCTGGGTTCCATCCCTGGGTTGGGAAGACCCCTGGAGGAGGGCATGGCATCCCACTCCAGTATTCTTGCCTGGAGAATCCCCATGGACTGAGGAGCCTGGTGGGCTATACTCCATGGGGTTGCAAAGGGTTGGATATGCCTGAATGACTAAGCACAGCACAACAATGATCCAGGGGTTTGTGGAAGGCTGTGCTGGCATTATACCTGTTTTACCTAGTTTAATCCCAGCCACCGTCCTGAGAGGAAGGCAGGTATTCTTACCAAGTTTTTAACAATAAGGAAACTGAGGCTCAGACAGGAGATAACTTGTAACCTATTCAAGATCATACAGCTAGTGTGTGAACAAAGCCAGGAGTCAAAATATTTTATTTTGTTTTGTTTTCTGAATCAACAGCTTTGCGCTACAGTTTAGGTAGTGGGGAGGAGGTCGGAGGGTGGAATTAGGGCTCAGTCTCCCACTCTTGAGCCCACACTTTACACATCCAGGTGCTTTTGAGCTCAGTGTTTCTGTAAATTTTGCTTCCCTCTCCTCACCTCCCCGATCCATTTGCTGGGTAGAAAAGGTTATTCTGGATTTGTAACTACAGAGGGATAATATATGCTGCTGTCATACCTTTTAGGATAAGAATCTGAGTAAGTGCCATTCAGCAATTTGCGAAACTGACCACCCACCAAAAATTACCCAGATCAAGTGTTAAAAGTTGATTCTCCAGTCTAGTTCCTGCTCGCACCTGATTCTTATTCAAAGTCGGCGATGGGTGTTGTAATCTGCATTTCTATATAGACTCCCAGGTGGTTCAGATGCAGAATTGAGAGCTCTCGTTGGTTAGTTTTATAGCAACTGGAAATCAGATTTGAGTCCAAGAGGCATTTATTGGATATTTAACTAACTGCCAGGAAATCTGTAAGACATGACAATACAGAAACCGAAGTCTGCCCTTTAAGGGTTTATAGGAAGAAAAAAAAAGTTTATAGAAAAGACATCAACAAACAGATGACTTCCATATGTCCTGCTAAGTGTCTCCTTAGAGGCTCATGGCCTTGGGGGTGGAGTTTCAGGGATATTTCTGGAGAGTTTAAGAGGTGAGGGGAACTAGCTTAAAGGATTTTCCAAGGAGAGAGTAGGAAATAGCTGAAGCTGCTGTCTTCCCCTCCCTGTGGGGAAAAAATAATTTTTGTGATGATCAAAATTTTATCTAATGATACAGGAAAAGGACATAATCTCATAATCACTCCTCCCTAACCCTCCCCCTGGAGGAAACCATTAATAGTTGTATATTCTTCCACACTTTTCTTTTTTAAATATATAATATAAACTTGTAATATTTTTATAAATGGAATCATGCTATACATACATTCCTCCAATATTATGAACATTTTGTACAAGTAAGAGCAAATAGTGAACTTATCCCTGTTTTAATGGTTACATGATATTCCATTGTGTAGACATAATGCTACAGTTTGTGTAACTGATGCCCTGTTGATGGATATAAACATACATAGTGTAGCTTTGTAGCTATTGTGTACATGTGTGCACTTTTATTTCCATAGGATCTTAGAGGATTGTTGTATCAAAAAGTAGGCACATATATACTTTTTTTTACATTTCTACTTTTAATATACAGCAAATAGCCTCTAAAATTTATACTCTACAATCAGTGTATGAGAATTCTCACTTACTCGGACCGTTATCTCTTTAAAAATAGAAACTTATTGAGGTATAATGTACATTCAGAAATGTGAATGAATTGTAGGAAACAGCTCCGTGAATTTTTGCAGAATAACTAGCTCCTAGATCAAGAAATAGTGCCTGACCAGCTCCCCAGAGGCTCCTTCATGCCCCCTTCTGGCTGAGCACTGCTTCTCTACAAGGGTAATTTCTCTCCTGACATCTAACATCACATACTAGTTTTGTCTGTTTTTTAACTTCATGTCAGTGAAATTGTGAAATGTGTCCTTTCTCATGTCTGGCTTCTTTCACTCTACAGTTGTGAGATTTATCCACACTGTATGTATTTGTAGTTATTTCTCATTGCTGTATGGGATTTTATTCTGTTGGTGCGTGGCAGTGTACTTCCTGCTACACTGGGGGGTCATTAGGTAACAAAACACTCTTTCAGCTTTTAACTTTTGTTAATCTGGTAGCAAAACAAGATCTTGTTTTAATTTGTTTCTTTAATAAAGTGAAACGGTGCATTTTCAAATGAATAATGAATCATTTATTTGGTTATTTAAAACTTATATTTATGTAGTCTTTTTCTTCCAGCTTTATTGAGATATAATTGACATGCAGTGCTGTATAAGTCTAAGGTATACAGCATAATGATTTAATATATATATATGTGTGTCACACACACACATATACATACACATCATGAAATGATGATCGCAGTAAGTCCCGTAAAGGAATTCCATGACAGTGTCCAGCGTTTAATGAACTTGGCATTTTCACAGTTGTAGCCTGGGTTTAATACCTGACCAGGGAAGAAAGATCCTGCAAGCTGCAGAGTGCTGCCAGAAAATAAATAAGTTTAGTGAACATCTATCAACTCATTAGATACAAACTTAGTGACAGAGAAAACAATTTTTTCCCTTGTGATAAAAACTCTTAGGATTTACTTACTCTCTTAACTTTCATATACAACATACAGCAATATTGTTTATATTTATCATGTTTATCTCAATGTGAATCGTTCATTTTTATTTTCCANTCAACTCATTAGATACAAACTTAGTGACAGAGAAAACAATTTTTTCCCTTGTGATAAAAACTCTTAGGATTTACTTACTCTCTTAACTTTCATATACAACATACAGCAATATTGTTTATATTTATCATGTTTATCTCAATGTGAATCGTTCATTTTTATTTTCCAAATAATTGCCTATTTATATATTATGACCTTTTTCCTGTTTAGCATTCTTTTCCTTAATGATTTGTGAGGCCTGTTAATCATTCGCAAAAGCTGTTTATAAACATATTGCAAGTATTCTTGGTTGTCGTTTTTGCTTTTAATTTCATTAGTGAAAAAATTTCATTAATGGTGTCTCTTTGAATACAGTTTTTTATATTCATGTTTTCAAATCTGTTCCTCTTTTCCTCTCTGGCTTTTAGTTTTTTTTTTAAATCACACCTAAGGCATCACCGACTCGGTGGACATGAGTTTGGGTAAACTCCGGGAGTTGGTGATGGACAGGGAGGCCTGGCGTGCTGCGATTCATGGGGTCGCAAAGAGTTGGACATGACTGAGCGACTGAAATAACTAACTTAAAAGGAATGTGATTTAGTGATATGAGTAAAAAGTGAGACTAATATATTAGAATTCGAACTATAAACAAGAGAGATCAACTGTTTAGAGAAGATGAGAAGGATAAGCTCTGTGAAAACTTCCCTGAATTTGCTAGTTAGTCAACGTTCAAGATAGATGTTTATTTCAGTGGAGTAGTAAAAGTGAGAGAGTTGGAAAATAGGGACTTTCCTGGTGGTACCGTCGTTAACCCTCTAAGCTTCCACTGTAGGGATCGTGGGTTCAATCCCTGGACAGGGAGATCCGACATGCCAAGTGGTGTGGTCAAAAAAGAAAGCAACAGAAGATTATATGGTAAAAGGAAGAGATAGCAAACATAGGCTTTTTTTTTTTTTTTAAAGAAGATAGTTAACAAAAAGAAACAGAGAGGGGACTTTTTTGGTGATCCAGTGGCTAAGACTCCACGCTCCCACTGCAGGGGGCCCAGATTCGATCCCTGGTCAGGGAAATAGATCCTGCTGCTTACTTCTAAGTCGCTTCAGTCGTGTCCGACTCTGTGCGACCCCATAGACGGCAGCCCACCAGGCTCACCCATCCCTGGGATTCTCCAGGCAAGAACACTGGAGTGGGTTGCCATTTCCTTCTCCAATGCATGAAAGTGAAAAGTGAAAGTGAAGTCGCTCAGTTGTGTCTGACTCTTCACCACCCCATGGACTGCAGCCCACCAGGCTCCTCCGTCCATGAGATTTTCCAGGTAAGAGTACTGGAGTGGGGTGCCATTGCTTTCTCCAAAATAGATCCTACAAGCCACAAAAGTGGTATGTATTCATGTATTCAAAAGTACAAGACTAGAGGTTATTAGCACTGAAAATGTTAGGACTTTGTACTTCCACTCCTGGGATCCAGGTTTGATCCCTGGTCAAGGAATTAACATCCTGCTAGATGAACTGTGCGGGCTAAAAAAAAAAAAGAATTACCTAAAGATAAAACATAAGGGAGCACCAGACAGCCATTATGGGCGAGATGACCGGTGTTTGTTTTGAAGTCCTTCTAAGTGGTTACAACTCTTGACAGCATAGGACGTTCTTTGTGCAACAGGTCCCTTTGGCAGTTCTGTTGAAGCCAGTGAACTCTTTCTCAGAATAATTGTTTCTACGCTGCTGCTGCTAAGTCTCTTCAGTTGTGTGTGACCCCATAGACGGCAGCCCACCAGGCTCCCCTGTCTCTGGGATTTTCCAGGCAAGAACACTGGAGTGGGTTGCCATTTCCTTCTCCAATGCGTGAAAGTGAAGTCGCTCAGTCGTGTCCGACTCTTAGCGATCCCATGGTCTGCAGCCTACCAGGCTCCTCCGTCCATGGGATTTTCCAGGCAAGAGTACTGGAGTGGGTTGCATTGTCTTCTGCGAATTGTTTCTATGCCTAAAGTTAAATATTTTGAGTTTTAAAAGAAGTCAATTAAATATGGAAATACATTTATAGAAATATTATAAAAAATAAATGTGTGTATGTTAATATTAATGATGCTTTTGTGCGACAAGTAACAAGATCTAGAGAAGGGATTATACCATCAATTCAGAGTAGTTCAGGCATAAATTTTACTTTAAAATGTTTGCAACAACTTAATATATGAACATACCTGTGATTTTTATTGGTAACAGTGTCATAGACTCTTAGAGTATTATTGGGATTTGTTGCCTGTGTTCATAATTGAAAGAAATGCTAAATTTCACTTCGAGTTTACCGAAGATAAAGATGGGATTCTTTTTCCCATCTAGACCTTCTAAATCCTATTCAGGATCCCTTGGGGACCTGCAGTTATGAAGACAAGTACCTCTGAGAGGTAAAGACTGAGAGAAACAAATCCTCCCAAATGGAGGATTTGAGTATAACTGAGAATTTCTCGTCCTCTTGTTATTTGCTGTTTTATTTTATTTTTCTGGCCACACCCCATGACTTCTAGGATCTTAGTTTCCCAACCAGGGATTGAACCCATACCTCCTGCAGTGGAAGTGTGGAGTCCTCACCACTGGACCACCAGGGAAGCCTTCCCTGCCTTTATTTTGTGTGTGTGGATATACATATATCGTTTGACAGTGATATGATCACACGGGTTGGGGTGAAGTGAAAAATCTCATGGTGACTCTCTCATCTTCCTGTTCCCGTCTAGGTTCTTTCCTTTACTCCGAGAGCCTTTCGCATGCCCCTTGCCTACAGAAGCTGCTGTCCTTTAACCTGTCTGCCATCGGGGATGAGGAGCTGTTGACAATGGCCCAGCTGGGCCTGGACTTGGGGCCCAACACCTACTATAACCTGGGACCAGAGCTGGAACTGTCTCTGTCCCTGGTTCAAACGGAGCCCCATGTCACAGACCAGGCCACCCCGAAGATGGGTAAAATGTTTACACTGCAGTCAGTACCGTGGCCTCAAGGTGTCCTTCACTTCAACCTGCTGGATGTGGCTAAGAGGAATAATGATCCCCATAAGAATTTAGGTCTGTTCCTAGAGATAGTGGTCAAAGGAGGCAGAGCCTCAGGGGAGAATTTTCAGCTCGAGGGCACCTGCGCCAGACTGAGACGTTCTCTTCACACGTCACTGCTGGTGGTCACCCTCCACCCTGAGCAGTGCCGATCTCCCTCCCGCAAGAGGAGGGCGGCCATCTCTACCTCGAAGGCTTCTTGCAAGAGCCTCTGCCATCGCCACCAGCTGTTCATCAACTTCCGGGATCTGGGTTGGCACAAGTGGATCATCGCCCCCAAGGGTTTCATGGCCAATTACTGCCATGGAGAATGTCCTTTCTCACTGACAATCTCCCTCAACAGCTCCAATTATGCTTTCATGCAAGCGTTGATGCACGCTGTCGACCCGGAGGTTCCCCAGGCTGTCTGCATCCCCACCAAGCTGTCCCCCATCTCCATGCTCTACCAGGACAATGATGACAACGTCATCCTACGGCATTATGAAGACATGATAGTCGATGAGTGCGGGTGTGGGTAGACCAGCAGCACTAGACTAGAAGGGGTGCTCTCGGGGTAAATGCTCTAATAATAAAACTACCTGGTTTATGACCTTTGGATCTGAATTGTCAGTATGTTTATGCTTACAGTTTATCATCATTATCCACGATTAATGATGTCCCCTAGTTACACACACACACACACACACAGGATCTTAATGAACTTAGTTAATTTCTGCATCATGCACCTGAGGGTATATTAGAGTCTAGATAGAAGGAAACTGGAATTTACTGATAGCCTATTATGGGCAGGCACTATTCTATGCGTTAACTTATGAATACATTTCACTACTCTTTGAGGTAAGCATTATTATTTATGTTTCATAGATAAAGCAGCTGAGATTTAGAGCAACTAAATATCCAATTTTTCTAGAGGCATCAACTTTGGGAGTTCCCTGGCAATCCAGTGGTTAGGACTCCAGGTTTTCACTGCCACTGTCTGGGTTCAAGTCCCTGTTCAGGGAACTAAGATCCTATGAGCCTTCAGACTTGAACAAGGGAGCCTGATTAGCATAAACAAAAGTCACAAAAGTTCACCTGTGAACCAGTTATCATTAGGTGAGTTTATAGTAAGATGCCAAGGGAAGAGGACCAGCCAACATACTGGCTTCATTAAAAATAAAAGTGCACCAGTAATTGTATGAATGTGTGTTAGGAAATCAGAGGAAGGGATTAGTTAAAATCTAAATGCCAAGATTCAAGAAGCTTCAGATCCAGGTACTAGAGGAATTCTATTTTTTTCAGACTGTGCCACTCCTGTCAATATTCTTCAATCAGGAATCTGACGATATGTTTGGTTGGATCTGGCTTATTTGTAGTAATCCATGCCAGGTCTATTTTCTTAATTATGTAAGTTGCTCATATTAATTGGGATGATTCCAAACCATGTTGACCAAACATGAAAAATCAGCCTGTTGGGCAAATTATTTACGAAGCAATTTATCACTAGCTTTACTTTTATTATTTATTATCTATTATATGCCAATTATTGTACAAGGTCTTGGGAAATAAAGATTTCTTGGGAAATTTCATTGTAGTGCTTAAAATCTAGCATGTTGTGCTGTGCTTAGCACTCAGCCATGTCTGATTCTTTGCAACCGCATGGACTGGAGCCCATCAGGCTCCTCTGTCCACGGGAATTCTCCAGGCGAGAATACTGGAGTGCATTGCCATTTCCTCCTCCAGGGGATCGTCCCAAATCAGGGATCGAACCTAGGTCTCCTGCATTGCAAGTAGATTTTTTATAAGCTGAGCTACCAGGGAAACCCTAAAATCTAGCATATTTGGCTTAAATTATTTTAATATCTACAAGTGAAAAAGCATATACTCCAATATGTGAATATTTAATTATTCAAATTATAATATTGAACTACGTTACTATATTGTTTAAGTGAAATATTACCATATCAGTTCAGTTCAGTTACTCAGTCGTGTCCGACTCCTTGCGACCCCATGAATTGCAGCACGCCAGGCCTCCCTGTTCATCACCATCTCCCAGAGTTCACTCAGTCTCACGTCCATCGAGTCCGTGATGCCATCCAGCCATCTCATCCTCGGTCATCCCCTTCTCCTCCTGCCCCCAATCCCTCCCAGCATCAGAGTCTTTTCCA
>SJYV01018934.1:60468-86633 GCA_006410875.1 Neotragus pygmaeus
ATACAACTGTGGTGGATTCATGTCGATGTATGGCAAAACCAATACAGTACTGTAAAGTAGAATAAAGTAAAAAATTAAAAAATTTAAAAAAAAACCTTAAAAAAATTAATGGCAAAAAAAATAAAAGCTAAAACCAAAACCACGAGTACTAGAAAATATAGGAGACTATCTTCATGTCGTTTGAGTAGGTAATGACTTTGTAGACAAGATCCAAAAAGCACTAATCATTAAAAAAAAAACTCGATAAATTGAACTTCTCCCAAATTAAGAACATTTATTCTTCAAAAGACACCATTAAGGAAATGAAAAGTCAAGTCAGAGACTAAGGAAAAAAAACACAAATATATATATATACAGTATGCTGCTAAGTCACTTCAGTCGTGTCCGACTCTGTGCGACCCCATAGACAGCAGCCCACCAGGCTCCACCGTCCCTGGGACTCTCCAGGCAAGAACACTGGACTGTGTTGCCATTTCCTTCTCCAATGCATGAAAGGAAAAGTGAAAGTGAAGTCGCTCAGTCGTGTCCAACTCTTAGCAACCCCATGGATTGCAGCCCACCAGGCTCCTCTGTCCATGGGATTTTCCAGGCGAGAGTATTGGAGGGGGTTGCCATTGCCTTCTCCCATATATACAGTATAAATACAGGTATATACTAAAGAAAATGTATATACAGAAAACATATATACACATATGACAGGAATTGTATCTAAAATATGTATAGAATTCTTACAAATTAGTAAGGAAATAACAACTAAAAAAAGGACAAAACACTCAAACAGGCTTCAGAAAAGAAGATATATAAATAATTAACAGGCACATGAAAAGATGCTCAACATCATTAAGAACCAGGGAGATGCAAATTAAAATGTATATACCCACAGAAATTACTGCAACTAGAAAGGCTGACCAAGTGTTGGGGAGGACATCAAACGACTCGGATATTCATTTCCTCCTGGTCGGAGTGTAAAGTATGATAACAGCCCAATAATTTTCTTAAGAGTTAAATGCTTACCTATTTGATCCAACGATTTTACTCCCAATTTCTTTACCCAAGAGAAGAAAATAAAAAAAGGTTACACAAAGAACTGTACACAATGTTCACATCATCTTTCTTCACCATAGCCTAAAACTGCAAAATTAGCCTAAGTCCACCAAAGGATAAATGAATAAATAAATTGTAACATAACCCTATAATGGAATTCCAGAAATAGAAAGAAACGAACCACTGATACACCTAATCATGTAGATCAATTTCACAAAGCAGTTGAGCGAAAAATCTGTTGATGAAAAATTAGTCAGTTCATCCAAGAAAGAAGTGAAAAATTTTATTGCAGACAAATTTGAGGATTATAACCCAGGAAGCTCTGAGAACTGTTCTGCTCATTAGAAGTTGAGACACACTTCATGTAAGTACGTTAAATGACAGTTTACATAATCCAGATTTAAACCCCATTGTGGTGGGTCCTGTGACAAGACCAAGAAGGAATGTTATCTTTTAAGGAGTGGTCTTGTTGATGCTAGGATTTGCAGTTTATGGTTGAGCAGATAGTCCTGCCAATGGGGAAGATTTGGTTCATGCATAATGTAGATACACAATTCACAATGTGGAGAAGGGTGAGGTCAAAGGGTAGAGATTTTTTTTTAATTTATTTTCATTTTCAGTTGCCCTGGATCTTTGTTGCTGCACGTGGGCTACTCTCTAGTTGCAGTGGGTGGAATCTACTCTTCACTGCGTTGCTCAGGTTTCTTACTGGGTGGCTTGTTTTGTTGCAGAGCTGGGGCTGTGGCACTTGGGCTTAGCCATCTCAGGACTAGTGGAATCTTCCTGGACAAGGGATTGAACCTGTGTCCCCTGCATTGGCAGGTGGATTCTTATCACTATACCACCAGAAAAGTCCCAGAGAAGAATTTTTATGTTTAAATTTTTCTTATCTTGCCATAAATGTGAATTTTATTTTACAAAAGCAATCATCAAAAGTTGACACATTATATGATTCCTTTTGAATGAAATTATAGAAGAATCCAAACTAAGCTTTAGTGATAGAAACATTAGTGGTTGCCTAGGACGAATGGCAACCCACTAAGTGTTCTTGCCTGGAGAATCCCAGGGACAGGGGAGCCTGGCGGGCTGCTGTCTATGGGGTCGTACAGAGTCGGACACGACTGAAGCGAATTAGCAGCAGCAGCAGCAGGACTGGGAGGGTGGAAAATTCTGAAAGAGATCGGAATACCAGACCATCTGACCGGCCTCTTGAGAAACTATATGCAGGTCAGGAAGCAATGGTTAGAACTGGACATGGAACAACAGACTGGTTCCAAAAAGGAAAAGGAGTACATCAAGGCTGTATATTGTCACCCTGCTTATTTAACTTCTATGCAGAGTNTACATCAGCTGGCTCACGGGAGGTGGGAGCGGGGCAGGGGCCACACAGAGAAAGAAAGCATTTTGCAGTGTGAAAGGTCTTCTTCAGAATCAAGGACTGGCAATGGCAAATGTCACTTCTGACCTTTGCAAAGGTCACTCAGCAAAGATCAGACCTGCAGCCCCACCTAGCTCTAAGGGTGGCTAAGAGACAAGCCCAGACATGTGACAAGGAAGAAGAGGAAATGGTGAACACATGATGTGTTTGCATAACAAGGACACTAGGAAACAGAAACCTTTTGCAATTGGTCAGGATCAAACAGGCAACACCATGGCAGAAATGAAACTAAAGAGAAATGTGCTCCCCACCCCACCCCCCATCCCCGCTCAAAGAATGCAGGGTGTGCCAGTAGGCAGTAAGCAACATAGAATCACTTTCCATAATAGGGTCAGACTGGTTCAGTCTGGCTTGCCTTCCTGGATTGGCATGGGGATAAGGCAGTCTCTTTGGGGGGGCACAGATCAGGTAGCATCTTATCAGATGTCTGTTTGAAGACTGTCGATGCATTTTTAAAAACTGCCATGAAAAACAGCATTTATTTATTTTTATAAAAATAGGATATTAGGAGAAAAAAAACTCTCAAAGATAGAATAGAGGCAATTTCTCACATGAACTGATATATTTCCTTTTGTTATACAGGAAAAATAGTGCAAATCATCAATTTTTAAGAAAGACTCATTTGTTTTGTTTCTCTGGGGCTGAGAGCCAAAAGTTTTCACTTTTCTGGCTTTTTTGCTTTCTTTTGGCCTTGCTGCTCTGTTTGTGGGTTCTTAGTTCTCCAACCAGGGATTGAATCCATGTACCCTGCAGTGGAAGAGTGGAAGCTCAGAGGCCTAACTGCTGGACTGCCAGGCAATTCCCAAGTCAGATTTTATTTATTACATCTGTTGCTTTGTTTCATATATTGAACATATTTCTCCAAGCTCCTCATGCCAGTCCCTTACCTCCTGTCACTTTATTCTCCATTTATGCATTTTTACTAATTTGACTATTAAATTTATGATCTGGAAAGTCGGTATGGATAAGTCATAAAAATATGAATGATAAGCATCCTAAGAACTATGTAATAAAGTTATGGAACAATATGGGAAGGACTAAAATTTGAAATAAAGAGATAACATTAAATAATTAGCATATTTATGGTTATCTATTTTTAGAAGGCATGCCTATGATTACCATTCTAGAAGAAGGATAAATCTCTCTTGGCTCTTGACTAATCTCGGAGGTAGATATAAATTTTGTCAATCTCTAAACTTCTCTCTTTTTTTTAAACTTATTATTTGTATTTAGTTCAGTTCAATCTCTTAGTCGTGTCCGACTCTTTATAACCTCATGGACTGCAGCACGCCAGGCTTCCCTGAGCCTTCCTGGAGCCTGATCAAATTCATGTCCATCGAGTTGATGATGCCATCCAACCATCTCATCCTCTGTATTATTTGTATTGGGGTATAGCAAATTAACAATGTTGTGATAGTTTCAGGTGAACAGCAAAGGGACTCAGCCATACATATACATGTATCCATTCTCCCCTAAACTCCCCACCCATCCGGCCTGCTACATAACACTGAACAGGTTCCCTGTTGCTATCCNAATGTTGTGATAGTTTCAGGTGAACAGCAAAGGGACTCAGCCATACATATACATGTATCCATTCTCCCCTAAACTCCCCACCCATCCGGCCTGCTACATAACACTGAACAGGTTCCCTGTTGCTATCCAGTAGGTTCTTGTTGGTTATGCATTATATATATAGCAGTGTGTGCATATAGGGAACCATAAGTTTGTTCTCTAACTCTGCGAGTCTCTTTCTGTTTTGCAAGTAAGTTCATTTTTGTCATTTCTCTTTAGATTCTACATATAAGGGATGTCATATGATATTTCTCCTTCTCTGTCTGACTTGAAACTTCTCGCTTGCCAAAATATTTCTGATGCTTTTTCTTTCTGTTTTTCTGAGCTTTCTCACATTCATGACTCTCATCAAAAAATTATCTCTGTATAATACTATTCCACAGCTCATTTTTGTTTTTTAATATTAATGTTAAGCAATTTTCTTTTTTTTTTGACTGGGCTGGGTCCTCGTGGCGCAGGGGCTCTCTAGTTGTGGTGTGTGGATTTAGTTGTGCTGCGGCCTATGGGATCTTAGTACCTCAACCAGGGGCTGAACCCGTGTCCCATGCATTGAAAGACAGAGTCTTAACTACTGGATCACCAGGAAAGTCCTCATCTCACAGTTCTGCTTCATACTGAATCAACTTAATTTGCCTCATCTACCTTTATATCACCAGTGCCTAGGTTAGTGACTGAGAGGACCTGTCTATCTACAGCAGTAACTTAATTATAAAAAAATAAATTATCTGTAATTATTAGAGGCTATTGAGTACAAAGAACATTGGTTTTGTCAGAAAACCAAAAATGTTCATAGCTCTGTCACTTAAACACTGTAACTTAGAATGCATGTATTAACTTGTCTGAACCTTAAATTTACTCATCTATAAAATCTGAATTGGGATGGGGTGGGAGATGGGAAGGAGGCACAAGAGGGAGGGGAAATATGTATACCTGTGGCTGATCCATGTTGCTGTATGGCAGAAACCAACACAAGATTGTAACTATCCTTTAATTAAAAATAAATAAATTTAAAAAAATCTACAGTAGTAGTGTTAGTCACTCAGCAGTATCTGACTCTTTGCAACCGCATGGACTGTAGTCTGCCAGGCTCCTTTGTCCATGAAATTCTCCAGGCAAGAATACTGGAGTGGGTTGCCATTCCTTTCTCCAGAGGATCTTCCCGACACAGGGATTGAACCCTGGTCTCCTGCACTGCAGATTCTTTACCATCTGAGCTATATGGAAGTCTCCCTAAAATAATCTATAATAAAAACTTAAAAAAGGAAGAATAAAAAATCCGGATGATTGTGGCTTAAGGAAAATGAAAACTGAAGCCAGAAACTTCTATTTCTCTTTATTGAATTAGTTACAAATCACCTAGCCCCAAACCCTAGCAGCTTATTCAAAACACATTCATTATCTCACAGTTTCTGTGTCAGAAATTTGGGAGTGGCTTAGCAAAGTGGTTCTTGCCCTGAGTGTTTCATGTGATTTCAGTCACATAAGGAGCTTCAGAGAGGCTCTGCTCACCTGAAGGCTGGACTGAGGCTGAAGGACCTGCTTCCAAGATGGCGCCCTCACATGGCTGTGGGCCTCAGTTCCTGGCCGTGTTGGCCTTTTCATGGGTTATCTTTGTGTCATCATAACATGGTAGCAGATTTCGGTATGGATATCAGATGTTCGCTTAAACATTCATAAACTTCTCTAAAAGAATATACTCAGGCTTAAAAAAAATCTAACCGTTTCCTGTTGGAGAACAAGTGGGAGGCTAGAGAAAGTGCAGACTTAACACTGACTAATCTTCCTTGGTTTCTTTAAACTTCCTTTTCCTCTGCTTGTCCCTTAAATGATGGTATTCTCTAGGTCGTATCTGTGGGCTTTTTCCTCAATTCATTATNACTTCTCTAAAAGAATATACTCAGGCTTAAAAAAAATCTAACCGTTTCCTGTTGGAGAACAAGTGGGAGGCTAGAGAAAGTGCAGACTTAACACTGACTAATCTTCCTTGGTTTCTTTAAACTTCCTTTTCCTCTGCTTGTCCCTTAAATGATGGTATTCTCTAGGTCGTATCTGTGGGCTTTTTCCTCAATTCATTATGTATATATATATATATATATATATAATCTTTATAATGATATAAAATTATATCTATAATTTTTTAAAAGAATTCTAATCTGCACCTCTATATTCCACTATCATCTTTTTGTTGACATCTTCTATCTTTTCTTTGTTCCTCTCTTTGTTGACATCTTGTATCTTTTCTTTCTTTTCTTTGTATCTTTCTCTTTGTTGACGTCTTCTAAATCTACTTCTTTAGTTAGGCCTCTCTCCTAAGATAATTCCCAGCAAAACATCTGCACTCATATAGGCATAAGAAAATCAAACTCAATTTTTGAAAAGCAAATATTCTTTATTCTGTAAAATAATTCCACTATCTACTTAGTCACTCAGAGCAAAAAACTGAACCTACAAATGGTTTTACTGAGCGAAGTAAGCCAGACAGAGAAGGACAAATATTGTATATCACTTATATGTGGAATCAAAAAAAGAAAATGGTGCAAATGAACTTATTTACAAAACAGAAGTAGAGTTGTTACAGATGTAGAAAACAATCTTATGGTTGCCAGGGAGGAAATGAGGGGAGGGATAAATTGGGAGACTGGAATTGACAAATACATACTACTGTATATAAAATAGATAACTAAGAAGGATCTACTATATAACACACAGGGAACCCTAGTCAATACTCTGTAATGACCTATATAGGAAAAGAATCTAAAAAAGAGTGAGTTTATGTGTATGTATAACTGATTGACCATGCTGTATAGCTGAAAGTAATACAACATTGTAAATAAATTATATGCCAATAAAAATTTAAAAATATATAATGTTTTTTTTTTTAATGAAAAAAAAAAAAAAAAACCCTGAGATGTCTAGAAATTTCTCCTCACTGTGCCTTCCCTCTACTGCAAAATGGTCAAGATAGGCAGTAGGCTAAGGTGGTAGAAAAAAATTTGTGTANTGGTGCCCCACCCTCCAGACTCCTCTTCTACAGCTGCACCTCCTTAAATGTTACCCTAACCGTTCCATCTTAAAAGTGCTGTTCTCTCTGCCAAATATATCATTAGCTCTTCTCACTACTAATTTTTCATTTAAACGAGGGCTGGGACGCAGAATGAGGGGAACTTTTGGAATGTTAGCTGTGTGTTTTTTTTTTTTTTTTTTTAATGGCATGTGCAATTTCCCCAATCAGGGATCCAACCCATGTCCCCCTGCAGTGAAAGCATGGAGTCTAAACCACTGGACCACTAGGAAAATCCCTGTTTTATTTCTTTAAACATTTTTAAAAATTTATTTCCTTATTTCTATTTTTGGCTGCATCGGGTCTTAGTTTCAGTACATGGGACTCCTTCGTGGTGCACAGGCTTAGTTGCTCAGTGGCATGTGAGATCTTAGTCCCCCAACCAGGGATCGAACCAGCATCCCCTGCATTGGAAGGTGGATTCTTTACCAGGAAAGTCCCTTGTGTTTACTTGTTGATTGTGCTATTTGTCAGACATTTATGAAAATTCTTAAACTGTTGCTTAGGATTCTGGCACTTTTCTCTACATAAAACTTTATTTTAAAAATTATATAAGGACGAAGAATAAAAAACAGAGGGTCTCCCCTGGCAGTCCAGTGGTTAAGGCTCCATGCTTCCACTGCAGGGGGCATGGGTTCCATCCCTGATAGGTGAACCAAGATTACAAAAAAAGAAGAGAAGATTGGAGAGTCTATGATGAATTGAGGTAATATGGAGCAGGAACTTTCAGAAGAAGACAGCAAGTAATGGAGGCGAACAGAGGGAACCCTTGTTGTTGCTCAGTTGCCCGGTGTGTCTGACTTTGTGACCCTGTGGACTGCAGCATGCCAGGCCTCCCTGCCCCTCACCATCTCTCAAAATTTGCCCAAGTTCATGTCCATTGCATCCCTGATGCCATCCAGCCATCTCATCCTCTGACACCCTCTGCTCCTTCTGCCTTCTACCCTTAGGGAGAAAAAAGACACTGAGAGAGACAGAAGCCGTGTGGCCCCAGAGCCAGGAAATGTAGCTAGTCACTAGAACCTCTTCATGGTTTAGTCACTAAGTCGTGTCTGACTCTTGCAGCCCCATGGACTGTAGCCCGCCAGGCTCCTCTGTCCATGGGATTTTTCCAGGCAAGAATATTGGAGTAGATTGCCATTTCCTTCTCCAGAGGATCTTCCCGACCCAGGGATCGAACCCAGGTCCCCTGCATTGCAGGCAGATTCTTTACAGACTGAGCTATGAGGGAAGCCCAACCTCTTAGTCACTAGCAAAACCATCTCACTTTTCCAGTCTACATGGGACTGTAAAGCAAATCTGCTTTTTATGAGTAGATTGAGTTAGTCTCTGCTATCTGCAACGAAATGAGCTACACTAAGGAAACGGCAACCCACCCCAGTACTCTTGCCTGGAAAATTCCATGGACGGAGGAGCCTGGTAGGCTACAGTCCATGGGGCCGCAAGAGTCGACTTTGTGACTAAACCATGACTAAACCAAGACAAGTATGGAGCCTAGCTGGGTCAGTAATATGAAGCAGTTAGTACCTTGACAAACGTATAGTCTGCAATCAAATGGGTTGGTTTTTTTTTAATTTTACTTTGGTTTTTTTGTTGCTGTTTGGTTCCTTACATATACTTTCTGTTTTATGGGTCAGTTTAGTGAAGCCCCAGATATTCAGTTAAACACTGATCTGGGTGTTGTTGGGTATTTTGTAGATAAGAAGTCAGGAATCCCTTTAGTTGGAATTCCAGTGATTAGGACTCTGCTTCCACTGCAGGAGTCACAGGGTTCAATCCCTAGTAGGGGAACAAAGATCCTGAAAGCCCTGCAGCACTGCCAAAAAGAAAATGCTTGATTGTATTTTACATAATCTGAGTGAGCCTTATTCAGTTAGTAAGGATTTAAGAACAGAACTGAGAGGCTTCCAGGGAGATATTTCAGCAGAGGACTGAAGCTTCTGCCTTAGAGTTCTCACCAGCCCTTCGTGCCACCCTGTGCTGCAGATTTCAGACTCTCTGCCAGCTCCTACATTCGTGTGAGTCTTTTTGTTTGTTTTATTATTATTTTTTCTTTTAAACTTTTTATTTTGCATTGGGGTATAGCCAATTAACAAACAAATGTTGTGATAGCTTCAGGTGAACAGCAAAAGGACTCAACCATACATATACATGGATCCATTCTCCAAACTCTGCTCCCATCCGGGGACATAACATGGAGCCACATAACATGGAGTAGAGTTCCATTTGCTATCATGTATATATCTTTTTCTGGTTCTCTTTCTCTGATGGAACCCTGACTCCCTTTCCTGCACATTGTCCGGCCTTTAAAGTGTTTCATAAATCATTGGTAAAGAAAGTTTCTAGACATGTGCTCACCTATGCACTCGAATCTTCTCAACCCCTGAAATTAGTGGAGTAGTCTGTATGTTAGTAAATAAACATTGGAGAATAGAAAACAAGAATTCCTGTTGAGTCCTAAGTTTTCAATGGTATTTTTCTAAAATTGTCACTATTAAAAACTTATGCTTTTTTTGGTAGAACTGTATGGAGTAAAAAGCATTAAGTTCCCTTTCCCCTACTTTCTCTCTCCCATCCTATTTTTCTCTCTGGAGATAACCCCAGATGAGTTTGGATTTTATCCTTTCAGTCTGTAGTGGCTAAGTGCTATGTGTATCTTTAGGTGTCTGCTGCTCAGCTGGCAGTCATGTCCAACTCTCTATAACCTCGTACACTGCTTCCCAGGTGGCTCAGTGGTAAAGAATTCACCTGCCAATGCAGGAAACTCAGGAGACTTGGGTGCGATCCCTGGGTCAGGAAGATCCCCTGGAGGAGGAAATGGGAACCCACTGCAGTATTTTCACCTGGCAAATCCCATGGGCAGAAGAGCCTGGTGGGCTGCAGTCCTGCTGGGCTTGTGCTCAGTCAGGTCTGACTCTTTGTGACCCCACAGACTGGAGGGGGTTGCCATTTCCTTCTCCAGGGGATCTTCCTGACTCAGGGACCGAAACTGTGTCTCCTATGTCTCCTGCGTTGTCAGGCAGATTCCTTACCACCAGCGCCACCTGGGAAGCCTGAAGAGGAGAGGGGCCCTGAAATACGGGGTGGTTACTTTTTATGGGCTGAGTAGTTTCCTGGGCTGATAAGTGGGAGGAACATTCTAACCAGCTTGGAGGAGGGGTAGGGCTTTTTCAGAATGGGGACACCACCTACTTTTTGGCCTTTTTGGCGCTGAACTGTCCCGGCCCCTGTGGGTGTGTCATTCAGAGGATAATGAATTATAATTAGTGTTTAATGAGACTCAAGATCTACTGAAAGTTGAACCTAGCTGGTTCTAAGCAGTTTATGTTAATGATTGTGCCCTGCCCACTTCCTTCTGGTCTCCAAATCTATTTGTTTTTAGTGCAAGATAATATCCATTCAAATATAAAGAATCCTACATTAAATATTGGCACTTCAAGCTGAAGGTTTTAAGAGAATTTGAGTCTCTACACAGTGTTGAGATGTTTGGAATACTTAACTTTTATTTTACCTTTTTATAGGTTTAATTTGTTAGATTTCCTTGTAGTTGAGGCTCATGGACTTAGGTGCTGTGTGACATGCGGGGTCTTCCTGGACCAGGGATCAAATCCGTGTCTCCTGCATTGGCAGGTGGACTCTGAATCACTGGACCATCAGGGAAGTCCCTAGGTTTCTGTCTTCTAAACAGAAAATGGCAATGCTGTTCACTAAAATAGTGCCAGCTTTGTGTAATCCTCTAACTTAATACGAAAAATATATGAAAAGTTAACATCATATCCATTTTACAGATAGAAAAGTCAAACTTTACAAAGGTTAAATACTTTGCCCACTGTTGCAGGGAGTCAGAAGTCAGNAGCCAGAATCAAATTTACTGTGCGAAAAATTTACTAAAAAAATCAAGAAAATGGATTTCATAGCAATGTTAATACAGTATTAGATTATGTTACAATTATATGGTTTACTATTAGCATTTCCAAAGGTATAAATGTATGAAACATTACAAATCTATTTAAACAAATCAAAAAGGGAAATTATGATAAAAATGAGACACTGCATACCACGAACATATAATATGAATACATGAATAAGGATTTTTAATATTTAATTCTTTCACAAATTATGTACAATAAGAGTAAAACAGTACAATTATGCATTCAAGTTTTTTTCTTTTTTTGCTTTCAACTTTTCCTGTAGATCTGTTTATCTGCATTGCAAGGGTTGCTAGGTAATAGTTGTGTTATGGTTATTCTGAACATTTTTCTCACAGTCCAGTTATTAGGAACAAATAACCAGTTTGTGCTGTGGTGGATCATTTCATTTTAATGGATAAAACACTATTTCCTTGCAATGCTCTGTCGTCCTTCTCTCTCAAATACTATCTTCTGTCACAGTCTCTTATATTGTCACATCTTTGAGAGATGGGACCCATACATGCAAAAAAAGAGGGAAAAACTCTTGACCTGGTTGACTTTCCTGAGGTTCAGAGAGAACGGACTTTTTTTCTTTTCTCAGCATTCAAGCAACTTCCTTCCAAGCATTCACTAGTTACGTGGGAAACGTGTGCTTGCACAATTAAGATTCTAAGAGGATCTTTTTGCTGATTTGTTACCTGAGGTATTAATTCACTTGGAGCATGTCTTTTTCACAGCCCTCAAATTCATTTTAAGCTCCTTTATTAAACAACATCCTAACGGTGATCATGCATATTCCGTGCCAAGAAAAAATGAATATGTACAAACATTAAAATCAGGCTTCAGACAATTAAACACAGAACACATGCTTGGATATTAATGCTTTGAATAGACAGCTTGGGGTTGCAGTCACCCCAGTTCTCTCATTAGGTTCTGTGGATCACAGGATGGCAAGTTTGTTGACTTGAAAGTGAACCCCAAAGAAAAAGAGTAGAAATATCTATCATTAATACCGTTGAAAACGCAGAACAAGAATCAAATAATTAAAAATACTGGTCATAAAACCTCTGTTCCTCTCACCATGCTCCTCAGCTTTAACCTCTTGCTTTCTCTCTGCTTAAAAGTCAAGAGTACTGACACTTAGGGGCTCCCAGGCCTTGCAGTTCTGCCATTTCCCAGTAGGGGGCGATGTTACATCGAAAAACTGAACCAGTTTTTTTGGCATCAACCCTGGTGGGTCTGTGTTCCTTCTCTTTTCAAGACATTTTTTTAAAAAAAGTCCTCTATGAATACTTTTTTTCTAAACTCAAAGAAAGTGAGAGTAGAAGAACAGCAGAATTCTTCAAAGATAGTTCTTTTACCCACTATCTTCACAGATACTTCTTTGTATGTGACATTCTTGAAGGTTGGTATCAAAGTCCCAAAATACGAAATGCATCCCGCAAGTCATCAACCTCATAGAGTGGCTGTGGAGAAAGACAGTGGGTGCCTTTGTAATTTTTGTGTTAATTTTTTCTTTATAAAGTTTATATCTTTTGGTTGCACCGCATCTGGGATCTTAGCTCCCCGACCAGGGGTCGAACCCACGTCCCCTGCCCCAGAAGCTCGGAGTCTTAACCACTGGACCACCAGGGACGTTCCCGTTAATATTTTTGAAGAAAAGAAGGGGAGAGGGAGAGGAAAGAGAAAGAGAGGAAGAAATTTTACCAGGAGTAAAATGGATTCTGAGGAGAGTCTAAGTTACAGATGTGAGTGAGGAAAGAGAAGGGAGGGGGTTAGGGTGGGGAAGGGGGGAAGGGAAAGGAATCTTACTAGAGGGCTAGTGATTGTGCTAAGTCGTGTCTGACGCTTTGCGACCCCATGGACTGTAGCCCACCAGGCTCCTCTGTCTGTGGGATTTCCCAGCAAGAATACTGGAGTGGGTTGCCATGCCCTCCTCCAGGGGATCTTCCCAATCCAGGGATGGAACCTGAGCCTTTTTTGTCTTCTGGATTGGCAGGCGTGTTCTTTACCACTAGCGCCACCTGGGAAACCCCAGAGGGCTAGTAGAGGGCTTTGAATTGTGAAACAACATCAGAGCAATCTCAGTTGTAGGAAAAATGACAACAAAAACAGAGAAGAGAAAGTTTTCATCGTAGGAAAAATAAGGGGAGAATGATAAACACACACACACACGCGGAAATGCAGGAAATATAAGTGGTGCCAGGGACAGATAACTTTGGAGAGAGAAAGAAAATGAGAAGCAAAGAAAGCCCCCTCGCTTACCAAAAGGATGCGTCGAAGCTGTCTAGACAGACGAACCGAATTTTCATGCAGTCCCTCCCAGGCTTTGAAAGTTCTTTCACGATTTTCCACAAAAGTATTCCAGCAATAAAAATAATCTATTTGAAAATTTAAAAAGGAGAGGGGAGGGGATGGGTCAGAGCTCAAATCATGAGGAAAGAAAACCCTGCCACCCCCTTCCCCAAAGTCTTGGGTCCATGGATTCTTTTCCTCCAATTCTCCTGGCCCCATGGGCGAGTTAGGACTTTGGGGGCGAGTTAGAATTCTTCCCCCGCTCTCCCCTATTTCTCACCCTGGCTTTTCCCAATCTGAATGGCCAGTCCTGCTCTGCAGAGCCAGGCCGAAAGGTCCCTGCGCACCTTTGAAGGTCATGATGGCGATCTGGACTCCAGCGCGGTGCAGCTGCCGCAGCCCCTCTGGCTCGGCCTTGCGGTCCTTGTCGCAGAAGTAGAGGCGCGCCGTGAAGATCCGCAGGCTCAGGTTGGGGTACCCCCGCAGGAAGTCGGCCACGTGCCGCGCACAGTCGTAGCAGGGGCTCCAAGACGTGAACCAGGTGACGCGGTAGCACCGCCCGGGGTCCAGATCCCAATCAGAGATGTAGCGGAGAAAGAGCAACTCCACGTGGCATCCAGCCTGGGGAGAGAGCAGAGACTCAGGGGATGGCGACCGACCTTGTCTGTCTTGCTGGTGGCTTCACCGTCATTTATTAATTCGTGTCCCTCCCACCAGTCAGCCTTTTTGGGGTGTCTGTCTTCGGTTTGGTCCGAGGTTACAGGAAGGCTAAGCAACTGCCCGAAAGGACACAATGATGAGCAGTGATCCTAAACTCTAGACTTTTTTGGCCTTGGGAAGGGAAAAGGGTGCAGATTTTCTGTGGAACGATGGGAGGATGGGATGAGTTGAATGGGTCAAGTAGCATCACACTATCTCAGATTTAATTTTTGTTTGTGAAGTTGCTTTTCCTTCTTTAGAGAGGAAGGAACACGCTTGGAAGTGCTGTTGATGTAACCATTGTGAAAATACACTGGACTCCACTACACTAAGTGGAGAATAAAAGTTAGGGTTAAGAGAGTCTGAGACTGACAAGTGGGTGTTGTAAAAGAGGTAGTAGGCACTGGCTGTGGTTTAAGAACAATTAAATACAGGGGTCCCTTGTTTTATTGTGCTTGGCTATATTGGACGTGGCAGATACTTTGTGTTCTGAGGGTTTGTGGCAACCTT
Source organism: Neotragus pygmaeus (assembly GCA_006410875.1). Classification (NCBI taxonomy): domain Eukaryota; kingdom Metazoa; phylum Chordata; class Mammalia; order Artiodactyla; family Bovidae; genus Neotragus; species Neotragus pygmaeus. The sequence continues at coordinate 74,999 of SJYV01018934.1, forward strand.
GCCTTGAGCAAGTCCATTGATGTCATTTTTTCCAACAGCATCCACTCACTTTGTGTCTCAGTTTGTGATCATTGCACATTTCAAACTTTTCATTATTACGGTTATCTGTGGTCAGTGATGTTTGTTACTAGTATGACTCATTGAAGGCTTAGATGACAGCAATTTTTAGCAGTAAGCTTTAAAATTAAGATATACCCTTTTTGTCTTAGGTCCAGTTGTATTGCATACTTAAAAGAACTGTAGTAAAGTGTAAACTTACAACTTTTGTATGCACTAGGGCTTGCTTGGTGGCTCACATGGTAAGGAATCTGCCTGCAGTGGGGGAGATCCAGGTTTGATCCCTGGACCAGGAAGATCCCCTGGAGAAGGCGTGGTTACCCACGCCAGTATTCTTGCCTGGAGAATTCCATGGAACAGAGGAGCTCGCGGGCTACCGTCCATGAGGTCATAAAGGGTCAGACAGGACTGAAAAACTAGCACTTTCAGGAAACCCCCAATTTTGACTCACTTTATTGCAATATTCTCTATTGCAGTATGCTTTATTGCCATGTTCTGGAATCAAACCTACAAAATCTCTGAGGTGTGCCTGTAATGAGTTTTCTCTTTATATAACCCCCCATGATTGTAATGGTAATCACTATAGTGAGATATAGCAAGTCCATTTCATATTGCAGAAAAGTCATTGCTCCCAGAATCTGAAGACCTAGGTTCCATAAGTCACCCAACTCTTAGATCTTCTGATTCCTCATAAGTTAAATGGAGTTTTGTTGTGAAGACTCAGGGAGAGAGAAGGAAAGGAACACAAAAGCTTTCTATGTTTAGAATGTGTCTTATCACCAAATAGGGAAAAGATGAGAAGCTAAAACAATTGCAGTGGGATAATGAACACAATACAAATAGAGGCCAAGAAAAGTGGAATGTGTCAGTGTCTACCCAGGGATTCTTCCCTGTGTTTCCATCAAGACCGTGTGTCAACTGCATGTTATGTAAACTCTTCTGGATTTTGAAAATGTAATTCTCTGATCTTCTAGGTCTTTTTTTTTTTTTTAATGCTAGATATGTTATTGCTCAGTTGGTAAAGAATCTGCCTGCAATGCAGGAGACCTGGGTTCAATCCCTGGGTCGGGAAGATTCCCTGGAAAAAGAAATGGCAAGTATTCTTGCCCACTCCAGTATTCTTGCTTGGAGAATCCTATGGACAGAGGATCCTGGCAAGCTACAGTCCGTGAGACCCCAAGAGTCAGACGCAACTGAGGGACTAAACCACCACTACCGCCATATTATTGAGAAGCAGTTTTTATTATTTATCTATTCATGGCTTCTCTTGTTGCAGAACATGAGCTCTTGGGTGCGAGGCTTCAGTACTTGCAGCATGAAAGCTCAGTAATTGTGGCACATGGGCTTAGCTGCTCCGGGGCATGTGAAATCTTCCTGTACCAGGGATTGAACCTGTGTCCCCTGCACTGGCAGGCAGATTCTTATCCACTGTGGCACCAGGGAAATCCTGATCTTCTAGTTTTAATTCATGGCTTCCCTGAATTTTCTGAGGGTCACTATGATGAATGTACTTACTGGCTTATGATCTAGGTGAGCAGGAAGGAATAGAAATCATTTGAAAGATAGACCTGAATCATTAATTTTTCCTAATTCTTCTTCCTTCATTTTTTAAAACTCCAAAGCCACAATTTTCCACGTTTACAGTTTGGCTTGAATGAGCTGATAATATTCCCCCAAATAAAAGGTCTCTTTCTTTTGGTTTCTTCCTTAATCTGAAAAGCAATTTGGATGCTGGGGAAAGGAGAGGAAGGTTTGGGGCAGTGATTCTTAGCACTGAAACAAGGTGTGGCCTTGATGTGCCCAGCAGGATTGGGGAGGATGTTAATGCCTTTGGAACCTGTCTATTGTGGGTGCAGGGACATAGAAAAAAGAAAAGATATCTCAGAAATCTAATCGAGACAAATGAACCAGGCTGAGTAGCATCATCAGCAGGTGGCTATAAAAGTGCCCTCAGTGTAGCTGCTTGGGAAGCAGGCATTAATGAATTAATAGCAAGATATTAATTGATACCTTGTTTCGAATGTGCCCGAAGTCCAGTGAGAAGGAGGTGGGACTGTCCCGCCGCTTTACCACGTAGCACAGGTAGGTTTCATGGCGGCCCTTAGCCCAGCGCACGTTTTTGAACTGGTAGATAAACTGTCTCTGCTTCATCAAGAGGCTGTGGGTGAGAGAGGAGGGAGGAGATTCAGCCTTCTTGGCTTTCCATCAGCTTTTAAAGAAAAATTTGTAATACTTGGGCCAAACCAGAGGAGATGCTCTTGCTTCCTTATGCTGGATGCCTAAGACTTACTGAACTTCGGATCCACTACCCCTTTTCAGTTGAGACAGCAAGAACCCCAAAGTGATCCATGCTCACAGGACAGGCTCCTCCCATGGCTGCTTTCTAGATGTTGATAACTTGGATTTACAGATGTCTTTCCCGGTTTCATCTTTTCAGGTTTTCTCTCCAGTATTAGTCATGTCTGACTCTTTGCTACCTCACGGACTATAGCCCGCCAGGCTTCTCTGTCTATGGAGTTCTCCAGGCAAGAATACTGGAATGGATTGCCATTCCCTTCTCCAGGGAATCTTCCTGACCCAGGGATCGAACTTCTGTTATCTCCTGCATTGGCAGGTGGATTCTTCACCACTGAGCCACCGGGGAGGCCCCTCTACCTAAATGTCCAACATAGATCTCAGATTCTAAGTGGCCAAAACAGTATTCCCAAATTGCCCTGTCCTGACCTCCCTCTCCTATCCTACCAACTTGCCATCCCAAGAATACAGTCTAAAAGCTTGGATCATGTTTGATTCTCCTTCACTCATACTTAATTAATTAATCATCTAAATTTATTGAGTCAAACTTTCCAATATTTCTGGGAGTGTCGCTGCTCTGTTCTCTCGGTTCTCTGCTTCAATCCAAGCCCTAGTCTTTCTTTTTATCACATTGTCTTGATTTCTTAACTGATCTCTCTGCCTGTAGTCCCTTCAAAGTAACAGTTTCCATGAGGTACCCTAGAGATCTCAGAAAATCTAGAGTAAACTCCAACCTCATTAATTGTGGTAAAGCTTTTACAGTTGGACACGTCTACGTTTCTATCCTTGTTTCTTAGTATTTTTCTCTTTTCTCCCATCATTTCACCCCCTTCCTTACCCCTGTAGCAGGCCCCCTGGCACTAGTCTTTAGTTTTCTTTCCAGCCATCTTGCTGGTATACATCTCCTGACAGAACTCTTTCTTGCCTTTTTTACCCCCACTGTGCAAAACCTACCCCTCCTTCAAAGCCTAACATCAATTTCAGCTCTTCAAGGAAGACCTCTCTCAACTGCCACTATCCCCTCTTTCTAGGTAAAACTGAATATTTGTTGCTGTTGCAACAAAAAACCCCTCCTGAAGTTTCCTGCTGTTCTCCACTCATCCCTTTCAAAGCATTCAACCTTTGTTATCAATTGATTGCTACGTCTGTCCCCTCAGGTGTAGACTGTAGATTAGAATTTCTGTGCTTTGAGTTAGGAAGTGACACTTTTTGAGTCATATGTTAAAAGTGTGAAAGGTATTTGACCATTCTCAACTTGAATATTACAAAAAAGTAGAAAGTGAAAAATTTTTTAATGTTAAAGAATTAAGGTTTAAAATACCAGTATATCTAGTGATAATTAGACATGGAGCTTCCCTGGTGGCTTAGACAGTAAAGAACCTGCCTGCACCATGGGACACCCTGGTTCGATCCCTGGGTTGGGAAGATCCTCTGCAGAATGAAATGGCAATCCCCTCCAGTATTCTTGCCTGGAAAAATCCCATGGACGGAGGAGCCTGGCGGGCTACAGTCCATAGGGTCACAAAGAGCTGGTCACATGACTGACTAATACTGCTTTTTACTAATTAGACATACTATCTAATGATAATTACTGTTAATATACTTATGTTTTTCCTTCTAGTCTTTTTATGCATATATTTACAAGATTTGAGTTAGGCTGATCTCATGTATAAATTCACAATATAATCTAAATATTTTGCCATGTTCTTCACACACCGGGGATGGGGGTCAGGGACAGATTGCTTTTTGTTTTCCGGCACAGTATCTTGCATGTTATAAGCACTAAATTGAGTTGAATTTGTAGAAATAACTCTGTGCCAACACAAGTTCCTTTGTAGTTGTGAACATAGCACAAGCTATACAGTGTGTGTGTGCGCGGGTGTGTTAGTCACTTAGCTGTGCCCGACACTTTGTGACCCCATGAACTGTAGCCCAATGTGGTTGATAGCCAAAGCATCAGTAGTTAGTGTCCCTGGTTTTTGTCCTTTGTCTTTTTCAGCAAAAATATCTACCTGTGGAGATAACGCTGCCACCTAGTGGCGTTGAGCAGAAGTGCAGACAACTTGTCAAAGTAATGATCTAAGCAGTAATTTGAATACGGTTTGCTGGCAAGAGAATTGAAACTTATTTCAAATTTTTTTTTTTTTTTACATTGAGGTTTCCAGGTGGTACCGTATAGAATCTCCCTGCCAATGCAGGAGGATCGGGTTTGATTCCTGGGTCGGGAAGATCCCCTGGAGAAGGAAATGGCAACCCACTCCAGTATTCTTGCCTGGGAAATCCCATGGACAGAGGAGCCTGATGGGCTACTGTCCATAGCGTTGCAGAGTCAGGCATGACTGAGCGACTGAGCACACACACATAATTTACATACTTCACCCATTTAAAATTCACAATTCTATGAATATTGGCAGATGTAAACACTTAAAACTGCTACAACTATTGGTGTACAGAACATTTTCAAGGCAGCCCTCCCCCCAAGTTTTCTCATCCATCTCTTCAGTCAGTTCCTTTTCCCCCTCCCAGGCACTGTAACTATAAATTATGGTTTATTTTTTAGAATTTTATTTTAAGTATACCTTATCACCTCATTTGTGTCTGATTTCTTGTACTAAGCATATTACGACTTTGACATTCATCCATGGTGTTGCATGTATCAGGAGAGTTTGTTCTTTTGTCCTGCAGAGCAATATTCCATTGCTTCGGTACAGCACATTTTGCATATTCACTCACCTGTTGATGGACATTTGGATTGTTTCCATTTGAGGGTTATTGTGAATAAAGCTTCTACACCCACCTTTGTATGGACATGTTGATTATTGATACTTTGATAGTGAAATACATGAGATAGACCCAAAAGTCAACTTCCCAAGTGTCACCCTTAGTAAATCTGTAAGCAAGGGCCAGAGATTTTTAAAGGTGTTGTAATTTGAATGTTTTTCTCACACACAGGAAGCTTATTGGAAATTGTTTGGGGGGGGCGGTGTGGGGGGTGGGGCGCTGTGCCACATGACATGTGAGATCTTAATTCCCCAACCAGGGATCAAATCCATGCCTCCTACAATGGAACCATGGGACTTCCATGGAAGTCCCTGGAATCCACTTTAAATCCTGAGGCAGAGAATTAGATGTATCACCAGTGTATACATTACATATATGAAACCATATACAAGTTAGTCAATCAAATTTTTATAATTAAAAATTCACATTTGACAGGAATCCAAATGAATGTTAACAAAGATCTAATAATCACTGGTTTTATTCTACCTCTGTTACTATTACTATTGTTAATTAACATAACCACCCTCAGCATATTACATAAACCGAATACAAAGTAGATGCGTAATAAATACTAGAGAGGAAGAAAAAAAAATTCTCTCCTTTGGGCCCAGTTTTAAATGGATTAGGCATCGTCTCTTAACAATAAATTCCCTTTGCATTTAATCCTGTCCTCCTGGGCTGTGTGGATGAGAAGTTGGGGAGGGGATACGATATCATGCATTGTAGGTGGTATTGGCTGGGGGGTTCCCGTAGGAGGAAGAAGTGTCCTGGGAGTACAAGGAAGGATAGGACACAGACTAAGGAATTCAAATGGCCTTCTACCCCCCCATGAAAATATAATTTCCATCAGAAGTTACCACAGTGAATTGAATTGCATGCCCGTGACCTTGTTAAGTTATCTTTAATTATAGCTGGGGGCCTAGTTCCAGCACCCTATTCTCTGGTTTCTCTCTCTCTCTTTTAAGAAATATTTATTTGGCTGCACCTGGTCTTAGTTGTGGCATGTGGGATCTAGTTCCCCCACCAGGGATTGAGCCCAGTCCCCCTGCATTGGGAGTATAGCGTCTTAGNCAGCACCCTATTCTCTGGTTTCTCTCTCTCTCTTTTAAGAAATATTTATTTGGCTGCACCTGGTCTTAGTTGTGGCATGTGGGATCTAGTTCCCCCACCAGGGATTGAGCCCAGTCCCCCTGCATTGGGAGTATAGCGTCTTAGTCACTGACGCACCAGGGAAATCTTCTTTGGTTTCTCTTGAGGATGCCGAGGACTCAGTAGAGACTGTCTGTAAGGCCCACAGGTTGACAGCTGCGCCAGACAGCTGTGTGCCCTGAAGCGGAACCCTGGCTGCATCCCCAGCAGCGCAAACCAGAGACAGATGGGTTAAAAGTAACCGCGACCAGGTCATCCTTTCCTGCCACGCGCCATCAGTGCTGTGCTCTGCAGATAATTTTCCTTAATGAAAAATCATGTGTTTCCCTTTTTCTCCTGTTGAATTTCGTCCTCTCTCCTTCTTTGACTTTCTGTGAATTTCAACTCTGGTTTTACTGTTGCTTTGCATTTAATTATTTCCAAGTATCTCCACTGAGCCTTTTTCCTCCCATACCACAGATTAGTTTTCACTATAAACTGAGCTGACCTGTGATATTTTGCCCTCAGGTTTCTGAAGGACATTTAATTCGCCGTTAATATTCTACACTGAGATCGAAGTATATGCATTAGGTGTAAATTTGCATATATTTGCAATATAAATAATTACATTATATGATAATAACATAATTTTCATAAACTTCATGTGGAGACATTATCAAAATTTTACAGAGTATGCATTAAAGAAGTAAGTTAAGTCATGTCTGAAGAAATAGAAAGACTAGGTAAAGAGTAAAAATGCCATTAACTGCCTCTTTGGCCTATAATATTAAAGAAGTTTTTTCAATTGAATTTATCTCCTTGTCACAGACAGTGACTGACCTTCCAGCAAATACTTTTGAATATTGGCATTTAGAAAACAATTTGTTGACTCTGTAATTTTCAATAAAGTCTCTGTAGTCAAGTTTTTCTTCAAGAGGTTCTACAGTTGAATGTTTACAGAATTATTACCATTACCACTACTGTTTTTAGTACAGTATTGCCATGACCTTTTCATGATTTGAGTCTCTTAACATTTGCCTGATTAATATTACTACCATAAACTATCCTAACTGCAAGGACAAGTCAGTGCATGGTGCATAAAAGTTCTTTCAAGTATGGAAAGAAAAAAAGAGAAAGATAATTGGGCAGAAAGCATGTAAGATCTGAATGGAAGATGAGACAGATCCAGAAAAATAAACATGCATCTTGACCAGGCAGATCCTATGAGTCAGTGTTAGGGGAGAAAGGGAAAGTTTACACATCTTATTACTCAGACTTGCTCTGAGAGGAAGGCCAGCGCAACCACCCACAAGCAGACTGCTTTACCTGTCCATGGTGGAATCCAGTTTGTCTTTCTTGGCTCCCTGAAGATCTTAGGAAGAAAAGCTTGCCTCCAGCACTTCTGCTGCACTGGCTGACAATGCACTGGTCCCACACATTCAAATTTGAACTCAGCCCTTTAGGCTCCTCCCCCCAACAGCATCACCACCAACAGGTACCCCATACCCCAGCAGGCTTCCTCCTGTTTGGGTCCACTGGAGATGGGTGGGGTTATCATAGGCAAAAAAATCAGAGAGAAAAAATGACTGAGGGCCACTCTGTCTAACGTATAGGTTCCTTTAATTCTGCTTCTTTAAAAATGCAGTCCACCCTCCACAGTAGTAAAGATCAGGTAGTAAAGATCAGGAGACAGGAGGAGTAGACACTTTGTATATTGTAATCCTGGTAAAAAAAATGATAGCTTTATTCATTCATCTATTTCTTGGCTGTGCCTCAAGTCTTGTGGGAATCTTAGTTTTCTGACCAGGGATTGAATCGAGGCCATAGCAGTGAGAGCACTAAGTTCTAACCACTGGATTGCCAGGAAACTCCTCAAAATGGTATCTTTACTTTTTCAAACATAATAATAACAATAAATTTAAAAGCATCGTGTGTTTGATCAGCCAAAAGCATCTATTCCTCATTTAATTACACAATAGCTCTGAGTCTCAATAAAGACTGACACTAACTATTCCTTCTTGTTTGCTGGCCAAGTATACTCAGGACTTAGGATGGAGGTTTTTGCCTCCCAAAACACTGATTTTTTTTTTCCTTTGATTGCTTTACAAGAATTGATAGAAGACTAGATGATTACACCAAAAGATAATTTTTGCATAAGCTCATCTTTTCCACAGAAGCCGTATATTAATTTCAAGTCAGAAACAGCAGCATCTCAAACAACAAAAGATTTATTTCATCACACAGAATCAGCCTCTAAGTGACTGCACTGAACTTAGAAAACAGGTTGGGTTTTTCAAATAAGAGGCTTTAAGTTCCTTCCCTCATACAAGGTGGTCTAATAAAGATTTTTACTTCTCCCTCCTGCGTTCGTACGCATTCTACCTGTTCATTCAATAGACATTCAATACCCACTAGGTGACAGAAACTGCCGGGTGCCGGTGTTGCAATAGCGAGCCAAGCGCCCAGGGTTCTTGCTCTCTTTCTGCTTCAAGGCTTTAAAAAATCATCTATATGTTAGTGATCCTCCCTCTGCCCCAGTCTGGAGTTCTAGCCCAGAACTCTCCCTCGTACTCAAGGCAAGTATATCCATCTTCCACCTCAGTATCCCCCTCTGGATGTCTGGGCATTTCAAACACGGCTGAAACCGGGCACCTGTTCGCTCTCCCAACATATAATCCGGTCCTCTTCCCTCTTTGTCTCAGTGGCACTCAGGGCCATCCCGGCCGTCTTCTTGGTTGCTCTCTTTTAAATCTCATGCTCGAATCCTGTTAACTCTCCTTTCAGGATAAATCCAGACCCTGACCACTTGTCAAAACCTCCAGGTCTCAGTATCCTGAAAAAGCATTCAGCCGCTCAACTGGCCTTCCTGCCGCCACCTTTCTTCAATTACAGTCTATTCTCACAGCAATCAGAGTAGTTCTTTTGAAAAAAAAAAAAAAAAANTATCAACTGATTGTCTAGAGAGTGACATGCACACACATCCTTCCAAAGGAAGTTTAAATATTAATTCTCAGAGATGGTAACATCACAAAATCTGAAAATTAGAAAAAAATTTCCCAACTCACCCCAGTGGGAAGCTCAATTTCTAATACTGATGGTGGGAACTTGATGTGATCTGGCAATACTGTATGAGCTTCTTTTGTATATTCTCTCTCTTCAAATTTTGCCGTTTTGTTTCAGCCAGAAATAGGAAAACAGACTGGCTGCTGATGCACCTGCTTTGTTTCTGTTTAGTTTTGGTTTGGTTTCTAACTTTTTTTCCCCCTTTGGCTGCACTGCAAATCATGTGAGATCTTAGTTCCCTGACCAGGGATCAAACCTGTACCTTCTGCAGTGGAAACATGGAGTCTTAATCACTGGACCCCAGGGAAGTCCCTCTAACTATTTTAAAAAGCACAATTCAGTGGTATTAACTACATTCACAATGTGCAGCCATCAAAAACCTTTCTCATGACCCCCCCAAAAAGCCCATAATCATTACACAGTAACTCACCGTTCCCCCTGGCCATCTCTGGTAATCTTATATGGATATGACTGTTGTGGACACTCGTAAGTGGAAACATACAATCTTTGTCCTTTTGTGTCTGCCTTATTTCACTTTTCATGTTTTCAAGATTGATCCATCTTAGAGCATGTATCAGAATTTCATTCTTTTTTATGATCTGCCTTACTTCAAAGCTCACGCAATGCTATCCTGCTGGTAAAATCAACCTTGCAGATCTTAGTCAGATTGACCATATCCGTTTAGAAATCTTCATCCGAGCTGCAGAGAAGAGTCTCCCCCCACCCCCCGGCCCCATATTGACTGTCGTTAGAATTGGGTTTGGCTGTGTATGTCAGACAGACTCAATAAATTGCTTGTGCAAGATATGATTTCTCTTCCACATAAAAATGTAGACAGTTGGTCTAGCAAATAATTAAGTCTAAATCTAACTGAAGTGTGGATTTTGGAGCTCTTTGTTTTGTTAAAAGAGTCTCTGGTGGCCATTTTCCGCCAGAATGTTTCCCCACCTCTCAGTTCAATAATGGGACATGAGTCTCAGCCAAACAGCAAAGAGAAATAAAACGCTGTGTTTTGAGAAGCGCACAAGACCAGGCCTTGTGGGAAAGAACAGAGAAAGATGGCAATCATGGTGGTCCCCTGACTATGACATGGCCTTTCACTACCATGGACCAGAGTTCCATCCCTGGTCAGGGAACTAAGATCCCACACGCCACTAGTTGTGGCAAAAATATATATATGTAATTTAAAAATTTGGAAATTCCGTGGTGGTCCAGTGCTTAAGACTTCATACTCCCAGTTCAGGGGGCATAGGTTTGATCCCTGGTCAGGGAACTAGGCATGCCTCACGGCTTAGCCAAAATAAGAAAGAAGCAGAATTATCTGTTCAGTTCAGTTAAGTTGCTCAGTCATGTCCGGCTCTTTGCGACCCCATGAACTGCAGCATGCCAGGCCTCCCTGTCCATCACCAACTCCCGGAGTTTACTCAAACTCATGTCTATTGAGTCTGTGATGCCATCCAACCATCTTATCCTTTGTCGTCACCTTCTCCTTCCACCTTTGATCATTCCCAGCATCAGGGTCCTTTCCAGTGAGTCAGTTCTTCCCATCAGGTGGCCAAAGTATTGGAGTTTCAGCTTCAGCATCAATTGGTTCCTCTGTCTTTTCTAAAACCAGCTTGAACCTCTGGAAGTTCACGGTTAATGTACTGTTGATGCATGGCTTGGAGAATTTTGAGCATTACTTTGCTAGCATGTGAGATGAGTGCAATGGTGCAGTAGTTTGAGCATTCTTTGGCATTGTGTTTCTTTCGGATTGGAATGAAAACTGACCTTTTCCAGTCCTGTGGCCACTGCTGAGTTTTCCAAATTTGCTGGCATATGGAGTGCAGCACTTTCACAGCATCATCTTTTAGGATTTGAAATAGCTCAACTGGAATTCCATCACCTCCACTAGAATTATCTGTAGATATTTAATTCTATTTCATAAATTAGATTTGATAGCATTGATGACTGAGCAACTGAACAGCAAAAACATCAAAGCATTGGTAGAATCTAATAATGTACAATTTAATGTACATTCTTATATACTGTCTCTTGTTTTGAAAATCTTACTTTTCAGTGTAGAGATTGCGTAAAGAAGATTCTCTCCAACATACACAAATTCAGTACTTGAAAATGAAGGTTGTGGGAGAGGAAAATCTGTTGTGTTTCTTTTAATGTTTTACCCCTTTGGAGATAATTCAAAAAGTGCTTTTATAAGTAATTTATAAACAGCATCTTTGAAAACTGAAATTCATTCATTTAATACTTATTGAAGTCTTATTATGAGAAAGCATAAGGCTGAGCTTTGAAGGGGAACAATGATGCATAT
>SJYV01018938.1:8316-32824 GCA_006410875.1 Neotragus pygmaeus
AGCCCCGGGGGCAGCGGGAGGTGGGGAGAAGGCCGCCTGGAGTGGTGGGTAAGTTCGGGGCTTCGGTGCCGCTGGAATTTCCCATTGTCGCGCCCGCCGAGGCCCCCGGACCTGCGAGTGCCTCCTCCCTCCGGAGGTGCGCGGAGCCTTTGTGTGCCAGGTGAGTGCAGCCTCCCGCCTCCGGCCGGTCCGCGCAGCCGGCCTGGAGCTGCGGGCAGGTGCTGCGAGTCTGGCTGAACTTCCCATTCTCTTGGGGCATGTGGGGGAAGGGCAGGCTGGATACACCTGAACTGCTAGACTCTCCTTGGAACCTACCTGGGGTGAGAGCCTCTGAATTTTGCTGGGCATAGAGTAAAGCCCTTCCTCCTTCCCTCCCTTCCATCTTTTCCTCCCCTCCCTCCTGCCTTCCTAATTTTGCTTTTGGATTAGTTCCTGCCTTCTGAATATTTGCGGTGCTGGTGTCATTTAGAAGTTTGAGTTCCGCCGCCGAAAAATACACGCTCTTCATTGCAAGGGAAGTCACTGGCCAGTTGGGAACAGTGTGAACAGTGCGCTTATTGGAGAGTAATTAAAGGAAGAATCAGAGCTTTGGAGCCCGAAGGCGCCTTTGGAGACGGACTAGCCCACCCTCTACTTTGAGTTGGTTGGCCCTCTGGAAAAACCAGAGCAGCCTTCATTTCTGTAGGGAGGGGGGTGGTCGAGAGAGGGAGAGAGAGAGAGCGAGGGAGAGAACTTTAGATGTTTGTCCTGTTGAAAAAAGAGGAGGAAGGCCCAAGTTAGGTCAGTAAAAGAAAAAAAAAAAAAAACAAAAACACTAAAGTAATCATGGTGAGCTGGAAGGGAAAGAACTTTCTGGAAAATGGTGCCTTCTGCTTTGGACATACCTATGTTATAATGATGAGAAAATGCCTGGAGGGCAAAGATTACAGTTCATTGCCTGGTGTAGTCTTAAGAGTGCTTTGCCTGGCACAGGGGTGCGTGGTATATAAACTGGTTTAAATGAAAAGAGCTAGCAGGTGAATCCAAGAGGGTCTTCTCTCCCACCTTCTATTTGTGTCATTTAACTGGCCTTGAGGACTCTGAAAGCCACTGACAGATAATCTCGGAGAGGACACATGGCCCCACTTGGGCATGGAGAGAAGGCCTCTCCCTCTGGCCAGGGCCTGTCATGGTGGAATCCATGAAGGCAAAACAAGGAAAACAACCTTGAGCCTTGAAGGTAGACGTCATCTTATTTCATCCCATGCTTTGCGATCCTTGGGGAAAGGTCACTAAATAAATAAGAGTATAATTTCGAGCTCACACTAGCTGGGGAACTTCATTTCTCTGCCATCAAACAGCAGGTGTGAGTTTGCAGAGTTGGCCCCCGGAGTCCCCTCATTCCTAAATTCAGGAGGTGTCAAACCCTCATGTTCTTTTTAATGCCTGTGGTTTCTGGATAGGTTTCAAGGGGAAACCCTAAAAATCACGCGCTCCAGTAGACCGGGCTGGAGAGGCAAGCGTGAGTGAGAGGGCAGAAGCTGCATCTGAGAGGAAAGCATACACCTCGCAGGGTAACCTGATCAAGAAAGGCCGAGACCAGCCTGTTCCTTGTTATCAGAACAGCCACTGGCAGCCCGAGGTTCTGAATCCTTGTTACCCAACCCGAAAAGCAATTAGAGAACAGAGATGGTGGAATGTAAGGGAAGTCAGGAGACAGGGTTCTAAATAATCTAAGGGTTTCAAGAATAGGGTCATTGGAGAGAGGGCCATACCTGGATGTTTGCTCACCTGTATTTGTATGCACTCTCCTTTGCCGAGACCCCGAAGGCCCCCTCTCAGAGGCATGTGGCTGTGAAGGCCAAGAGAAACTTTCCCTCTCTCTCTTCCTTAAATTACAGGACTAAGGAGGCTGTCTGCATTTAGTTTACAGCATGTTTTCGGAGAGCATGTAAGTGCCTCTCAGAATGGGCTAGGGTCACATTTTGCTCTTTTATTTAATTACACAAGTGTTATTTAACAACGTGGGGCAGAGGCAGAAGCAAGCACTCTTACACTTTCAAAACAGTCCTTTTGGAATCACAAGGAATTAAGTGACTTAGAGACCTCCTGTCTTGATGACATGGGTCACCTCCCTTTCCCAACTCTCTTTTGAAATGGCTGCATTTTCTGTGGGATAGAGCTGCTATTTTCCAGTTCTCCTGAGAACAGTTTTGATTGACAGGAAACTATTGAGAAACACTTGCTAACTCTTCCAAAATAGGAAAAAAAAAAAAAAATCTGAGCTGCTTCCCCAGCCACCTGAAACTTTAATTTTGGTTTCTTCCCCTCTGTCTTTTATTTGCGCAAACGAATACTCAGGGAGGGTGGAAGGGACCCAAATAAAATAGAATTCTCAGCAGGCCTCTGTTTGACTCTTCCCAACAGGACGCTGCCGCGCCTGCCTTCTTGCTCCTCTAGGGTTGCATTTAACTGCCATATCAGTTCAGTGCCAATTGGGCTGCCCAGTGGCCAGGAGCTAAACTAAGCGAGATTTCAGTTTTCATCATTATAACTTTAAATGATGATTAGCAAGACACTCCCTGGCTCAAGACACTCCCTGGACAAGCCTGGCTCACCTTGGATGACCCAGAGGTTGTTAGTTCCTTAGAATAAATCTGTGACTGCAGACTGCTAGTAAAGTCTTATCTGGGACTGCATATGGTTCAGCTTGGCTCCTTCAGTTCTAATCACTAGTGGTGTCCAGGGAGTGTGTCCTTACTGTCACGGTGGGCTAGTGTTCCTTTTGGACCTTGGGGCTCCCCCCCCCGCACCCCCCCCCTTGCTTCTGAAGTGTTAGTGTGAGAGCCAAGAAATACCCCAGGCCCCAAAGCAGATCTTCACCCAAGAAATAATTTTTTTACAGGGTTGCAACCATCTCATGTTAAAAAGTATTCAGGTGGCTAAGTAACATTTTATAAAAGGGTAGGGAATTGTTCTAAGGGAAAAGTCAATTGTCTTGACACCCACTTTTTAGAGGAGCTCATCTTGCCTCTTAACTGGAAGGGTTTGCCTCCTGGTCTTATAGGGGAGGCAGCGGTGACTCTGGCCTGAAGAAACTTGCAAGCTCCATCTCACACTGGCTGGTATTCCAGAGATAATGTACCTGACGCTGAACATTAGTAACCTCAAGAAGTACAGTATGTGCTGTGGTTTATACTTGCGTTTGTTATTAAAATCATTGCTTGCTCTTAGCCTGGCCTATTTCTGTAGTGCTTGAGCCTGCTGGCCTTCTCTGGTTCCCAAGGCTGGTGTAATTAACCAGGATGGGGCATTACCTTAAAAACACAGCAAGAAGGCAGCTTCCATTACAGTGGGCTTCATAGGGGTATTGAAAGGTTCTGGTATGAGATTTTGGTTGTTAAAGGTAATTGTTTTAGAAATCACAGCACAGCTCAGAACCACCATCCTCTGCTTGGGTTAGAAACTGTGGTCAGGGAAATGGGGACTTAGTTTTACTAGAATCCAGGCAAGGGAATCCCTCTGCAGGAGCTAGTCTCAATCAAATATTAAAAGGTGCCTTTTCTGTCCAAAGTAGTGTGCTGAGTCCTCAGACTGCTCACATTGAGGAACAAACACACAGAAGCTGAGATTGAGTCAGACTGCCTCAAGGGAGAGACCCAGGCAAAAATCTTGGCTCATTGGCAGGCCACTCTCAAAGTCCAGATTAAGGAGGAAAACTGCAAAATCAACAACTGTCAGATTTCTCTTCTATATGATTTAAAGTTGGCTGCCAGATTGTTCTCTTTGAACATGTGTGAACTGACAGTCAGATGTTAGAGGGCTTTTTTTTTTTTTTCTTTAGCTAATAAAGTAAATGACTCTTATATGGATAGGAACTGGGGAATTGACAGCAGTATTGTGCCAAAGCTTCAGAGGCAGTGAGACAGTGTGAATGCCTTTTTTTCCTCCCCTGGTTTTCATTCTTTGGGGCCAGGGAACAAGATGGTGAAGACAAGGCTGTGAGTGGCCAATCATAGCAGTGATGGGTGTGTTTCCAGAGAATTCTTTGCCCAAGGAAGGTGGCTTGGCTTATTTATCACTTTTAAAAGGTGATTTTTTTGTTTCCTTAGATGTTGCTGCCCTTCTTTCACCCTTAATTCCTGGAGTTTCTTGCTTTTGCAAGAATAAGTGTCTGAATAAAAAAAGGGAAAGAAACAGAGCTTGCTAGGTGGCAAATTTGACTTCATTTCAGAAGACTTCCGTGTTGTTGGTTTTAACCCCAGACAGGGGCCTCTTAACAAACGCTGGGGCTTAATCTGCCTTTGGGTGAGCCTTCTCCCTTCGCACGGGAGGGTCGCCATGCAGTTTTGTCAACACTGGAATTAATGCACGTGGGTTTTGATGTGTGCCCCTCCAGAGGGGCCTTAGCCAGCCTCCTGTGTCCTGGCGGTGGGGTCTTAGAAGGTTTAGTTCCTCTCTGAGTTTGGGTGTTAACATATGTGTCGCCTCCAAGACTTTGCCATCCTCTTCCCTCCCTGAAGTTGGTCTAAGGTTTCCAAGGAAGGGAGGAATGGGGTGTGCAAACCATATACTCCCCTCCTGCCCGTTGCCCCTTTCTGGCTGTTACAGGTTTGGAACGGAAGTCATCAACTCCCCTTGTAGGCTGTGCCTTGGGAAGATGGAGAAACCCCAGATCCCTCTCTCCTCCCATCCTGCTAATCGCATAATGACCTTAAAGGCTTTCTTCAATGATTATCTTGTCTTTAATTTTAAGTGGGTCTTTGGGGGCAACAGTTGGGAGTTTATGGAGTATCTTCTGTCATCTGTAGGCAGACTCTGAACTGGGGAAGCTGGCTCCATTGGACGCTGTGAAAAGACGGCAGAATTTTCATCTGCTGCTGATTTCACGCGCTGTCCTGAAAGTGATTTCGGCCACAAACCTTTGATCTGGGAGTGAAACTTGGCCCCCCTCCCCCGCCCCCCACTTCTGTGCTTCTGGAGGCAGGAGTTGGTGACTACTTAGACCTTCTACTCTGTGTGTGTGTGTGTGTGTGTGTGTGTGTGTGTGTGTNGAGTCAGAGCTAGACACAACAGAAGCAACTTAACACACCTGCATGTATGTGTATGAGTGTGGGTGGGTGTGTGTGTGTGTGTGTGTGTGTGTGGTGACTACTTAGACCTTCTACTCTGTGTGTGTGTGTGTGTGTGTGTGTGTGTGTGTGTGTGTGTGTGTGTGTTGGGAGGGGTGTTAGCTAAAGAGAAGGGCTGAACCAATTACTTGTGGGTCTTTGGGAGTGGGCAAGAAAAAAAATAAAATAAAAAGGCAGCTTTGCTGCGTTCTTAGTTGTGCCGACTTTATCCAGGAATGTGACTGGAGAAAACTTCTGAGCCTATTGGTTGAGCTAGATTTTGAATGAGAACAGTTGCCCATGCACACCTCTGCTGTAGGCTCTGAGTTTCTGTGTTACAATTCCAGGAGGCTCTCTGTCTTCTTTGAGTCTCCCTAGTGGAAAGGCCAGAGTCAGATGAGCTGAGTGAAGAAAAGACTGGGGTTGCTTAATTTGATCCTTGATTTCAGGCCTCTGCCTATCCCCCCACCCCCACCCAACCTCAGTCATATAGATCCCTGTTCAAATATGGGAGCCTTGATTCAGTACATAAAAAGCTCTTTACAAAAGAGTTTAAACTCCTGTAAGCCTATAAAAAGTACAGATGTGTAGTCCTCAACTTACTTGCTTTCCACACTTAACGGTTTCTCAGCAGCCTGTTTTGGATAACTTTTCCTGAGGAACACATGTATGCCCTCTTTCTCCCTCCTCCTCGGCAACTTTTCCTGTCATTTTTTTTTTCTTTTTTTAAACAGTTTTTCTTAACTGCTCAAGAAACAATGCAAGCCTCTGCCACCATTTCAGGCCCTCTTCCTAAAAGGCTCTTTGGCTCAGGGCCTTGGTTCTTAATGTGCATTTGGCTGGTAGGGGGAATGTTTTTTGCTTTCCCTGCGACACCGCCACGTCTCCCTGTGAAACATCTGCCCGGTTGCTGAAGTGTCAACTTGCGGACATAAAGAGGAGGCCCGTGGATCCTGTGTGTTAGAAGGTTGATGTCGCTGCGAAAGCAACTGGTTTCAGTTGCCACCCCTGCTCTGCCAGGTTCCCGGTTGGTGTCACTTTCACACCAGATACGAAATGATTGTCCAGGGAAGGCTGTCAGTCTGTGTACCTGACTCCACGAGTACATGTTACCTAGGCCCACCTGCCTTACTTTTAAAAGGTAGTTGCAGGTGAAGAGTGNCAAGGAGTAAGCATCTTTTAATTTCATGGCTGCAGTCACCATCTGCAGTGATTTTGGAGCCCCCCCACCCCGCCCCAAATAAAGTCTGCCACTGTTTCCACTGTTTCCCATACCATTTAAAAAGAGGTTTGTGGCAAGATCTAAATTTCCCTTTGTTTTCTGAGTCCTGGTTTTGATAGAAAAGGGAAGTGAGTCCAAACTGTGTGATGTGTCAGGAAGAAGTTCCATGGTCTGAGTTTTTGATGGTGAGGCAGTCAGTTCTGTACTTGCTGTTCGTGTAGTTCCTTTGTCAACTCATGCTTTATGGTCACATATTCTAGGTGCTAAGTACGTAGTAGTGAGCAAGAAAAGGAAGGTCACTGACCTCATGAACTGCACACTTTAGTTGAGAAAAATAAAAAGTAAAAGAAGAAAAATCAATAAAAACTTCAGTTAGTGATTTGTGCTATGAAAAATTCCATAACCTTGTTAGTATGTAAAAGATTAAATGCGGAGAGGGCACCATAAGATACAGTGATTGGAGACAACTTCACTGAGAGAGCAACACTGAGAAGAGACGTTCATAACAGTCAGGGGACAGTCGTGGCATGAGTTGAGCATGTTTGAGAAAAACCAAGACTAAAATAAGGAAGAGAGTTGAAGGAAATGAGGAGAGACAGGAAAGAAGATAGATTACTTAGATACCATATTATGAAATACACTTGTACTATATAATCAAATAGCAATAGTGATTATTGGAACCTACTGTAAAAGCTAGTTCTTTTTGGGAGGAATGCTTACTCTTTGACTTGTGAGAAGGAATTTCATAAACCTGCCTCAGAATTCAGGTTAAAGTTATTTTGAGGAGTTCTGAGACTCATTTCTTTCATTGTAACCATTGTAAAGGAGCTTCCCAAGTTGCACAGTGGTAGAGAACCCACCTGCCAATGCAAGAGACTCAAGAGATAGGGGCTTGAACTCTAGGTTGGGATGATCCCCTGGAGGAGGAAATGTCAACCTGCTCTGGTATTCTTGCCTGGAAAAATTCCATGGACAAAGGAGCCTGGTGGGCTACAGTCCATGAGATTGCAGAGTTGGACAAGACTAAGCATACACACACACACACACATACACAACCACTGTAAAGCTGATCTATGAGAACATTTGGATATTACCATAATTTTGTTCCTTTGAATATTTGCTGGGCTGATTTGATGTGATTTTCCCCATTCCATAATGTTATTCTATCTATGTCTTATAGAAAAAGTTTCTAATTTCCTCTTCATCTACTAGATGACTCATCCATCCTTGTGAGTCCATATTCTTCTCTTGTAGTTAGGACTTCCTTGTAGTTATAAGAAAAAAACATGTGTATGCACGAGTGTATGTGCATTTACACAAAGACACAAACACACATGTATTACCACTAAGCTCTTTTGTTTCTTATCTTTAGGCAGGAAAGTAATGATTGCCTTCATTATCCCTCATGGAAGTTAAATGGATTGATGAGTTTATAGGTAAATGCTGTTACTCATTAAAAGTTTTGGCAATAAGGAGTTCATCATTTGAGCCACAGTCAGCTCCCAGTCTTGTTTTTCTTGACTGTATAGAGCTTCTCCATCTTTGGCTGCAAAGAATATAATCAGTCGGATTTCAGTATTGACCATCTGGTGATGGTGTATAGAGTCTCTTGTGTTGTTGGAAGAGGGTATTCGCTATAACCAGTGCATTTTCTTGGCTAAACTTTGTTTTGTACTCCAAGGCCAAATTTGCCTGTTACTCCAGGTATCCCCTGACTTCCTACTTTTGCATTCCAGTCCCCTATGATGAAAAGGACATCTTTTTTTGGATGTTAGTTCTAAAAGGTCTCGTAGGGCTTCATAGAACCATTCAGCTTCTTCAGCATTACTGGTCGAGGCATAGACTTGGATTACTGTGATAATGAATGATTTGCACTGGAAATGAACAGAGATCATTCTGTTGCTTTTGAGATTGCATCCATGTACTGCATTTTGGATTCTTTTGTTGACTATGAGGGCTACACCATTTCTTCTAAGGGATTCTTGTCCACAGTAGTAGATAATGGTTATCTGAGTTAAATTTACCCATTCCAGTCCATCTTAGTTCTCTGATTTCTAAAATATCAGTGTTTATTCTTGCCATCTCCTGTTTGACCACTTCCAACTTACCTTGATTCATGGACCTAACATTCCAGGTTCCTATGCAGTATTGCTCTTTGCAGCATCAGACTTTACTTCCATCACCAGTCACATCCACAGCTGAGTGTTATTTTTACTTTGGCTCAGTCACTTCATTCTCTCTGGAGTTATTTCTCCACTGATGTCTAGTGGCGTATTAGGGACCTACTGACCTGGGAAGTTCATCTTTTAGTGTCCTATCTCCTTGCCTTTTCATACTGTCTTTGAGATTCTCAAGGCAAGAATACTGAAGTGGTTTGCCATGCCCTTCTCTAGTGGATCACGTTTTGTCAGAACTTCTACCATGACCGTTTCGTCTTGCGTGGCCCTACATGGCATGGCCCATAATTCCATTGAGTTAGACAAGTCTGTGGTCCATGTGATCAGTTTGGTTAGTTTTCTGTGATTGTGGTTTTCATTCTGTCTTCCTTCTGAAGGATAAGGATAAGAGGCTTATAGAAACTTCCTGACTGACTGAGGGGGAAACTGGGTCTTGTTCTGTTCAGGGGGGCCATGCTCAGTAAAATTTTAATCCAATTTTCTGTTGATGGGTGGTGATATGTTCCCTCTCTGTTATTTGACCTCAGGTCAAACTGTGGTGGAAGTAATGAAGATAATGGAGACATCCTCAAAAGGTCCCTTACTCCCACTGCCAACCCAGTGCCTCCAACCCTGTAGCAGGCCACCACTGACCCATACCTCTGATGGAGACTCCTGGGCACTCACGGGCAAGTCTGGGTCAGTCTCTTGTGGGGTCACTGCGCCTTTCTCTTGGATCCTGATGTGCACAAGGTTTTGTTTGTGCCCTCTAAGAGTCTGTTTCCCTAGTCCTGTGTAAGTTCTGGTGGCTCTATGGTGGGGTTAATGGCAGTCTCCTCCAAGAGTATGCCATACTGAGGTCTTCTGTACCCAGAGCCCCTGCCCCTGTGGCAGGCCACTGCTGACCTGTACCTCCACAGGAGACACTCAAACACGGTTCTGGCTCAGTCTCTGTGGGATCGTTCAGTCCTGGTGTGAACAAGGTTTGTTTGAGCCCTCTGAGCATCTCCAGTGGGTATGGGGTTTGATTCTGAATGCAACTTCACCCCTTCTACTGTTTTACTGGGGCTCTTACTTTGCCCTTGGACATGGAGTATCTTTTTTTGATGGGATCCAACATTCTCCTCATGCGAAGAGTTGACTCATTGGAAAAGACTCTGATGCTGGGAAGGATTGGGGGCAGGAGGAGAAGGGGACGACCGAGGATGAGATGGCTGGATGGCATCACGGACTCGATGAACGTGAGTCTGAGTGAACTCTGGGAGATGGTGATGGACAGGGAGGCCTGGCGTGCTGCGATTCATGGGGTCGCAAAGAGTCAGACACGACTGAGCGACTGAACTGAGCTGAACTGAACATTCTCTTGTTGACGATTGTTCAGCAGTGAGTTGTAATTTTGGAGTTCTTGCAGGAGATGAGTGAATGTCCTTCTACACTGCCATCCTCCACCATCTCTTGTAGATTTGATGTGAAGGTGGTGCCAGTGTAAAGAATCTGCCTGCCAGTGCAGGAAACATAAAAGACGTAGGTTTGATCCTTGCTTTGGGAAGATTCCCTGGAGAAGGAAATGAAAACCCACACCAGAATACCAGCCTAGAAAATGCCATGGACAGAGGAGCCTGGTGGGTTATTATAGTCCATGGGGCTGCAAAGAGAGAGACATGACTGAGCACACACACATACAACTTACTGCCAAATGAGACTTAAATTGAAGAAAGTAAGGAAAACCAATAGACCATTCAGGTATGACCTAAATCAAATCCTTACAATTATACAGTGGAAGTGACAAATAGATTCAAGGGGTTAGATCTGATAGAGTGGCTGAAGACCTATGGACAGAGGTTTGTGATATTGTACAAGAAACAGTGATCAAGAACATCCCCAAGAAAAAGAAATGCAAAAAGGCAAAATGGTTGTCTGAGGAGGCCTTACAAATAGTTGAGAAAAGAGGAGAAGCTAAAGGCAAAGGAGAATAGGAAAGATATACCCGTCTGAATGCAGAGTTCCAAAGAATAGCAAGGAGAGATAAGAGAGACTTCCTCCGATCAATTCAAAGAAATAAAAGCCAACAATAGAATGGGAAAGACTAGAGATCTCTTCAAGAAAATTACAGAGTCCAAGGGAATATTTCATGCAAAGATGGGCACAATAAAGGACAGAAATGGTATGCACTTAACAGGAGCAGAAGATACTAAGAAGGGCAAGAATACACAGAAGAAAAGATCTTCATGACCCAGATAACCATGATAGTGTGGTCACTCACCTAGAGCCAGACATCCTGGAATGTGAAGTCAAGTGGGCCTTAGGTAGCTACACTATGAACAAAGCTAGTGGAGGTGATGGAATTCCAGTTGAGCTATTTCAAATCCTAAAAGATGATGCTGTGAANTCCCAGGCCTTTTCACCCTCCCCCCATCTTTAGAAAGCCTGAGTAGGAGTTATTTCCACTTTCTGACTCTCAGAGAACTGGAAGTGTATCATCGAGCTTTAGATGGACAGACTGGGGAGAAATAGCCGCCCCCCCCATTTCTTTCTTCCTAAACTCCTTTTCCCCCCACAAAGCTGCAGAGCACATTCCTGTGCTAATCCTGCCTCTGGAGGAATGCAAATGGCTGTAATTGTGTGCCCCAGGATGGGCCTTCCGCATCTGTGCAGCTTTTCTTCTCTGAGGAGGTGGCCAAAAAGTTCATTTACATGGAGAAATGAGACTGGCCCGGGATCCCTCCTGGTAGGACGGGTACTGTCTGAGAGGGAGGGGCCGTGTCTGTGTTCTCTGCCCCTTGCTCCCCCTTCCCGTCTTTACATACTTTACAGTGTGCGTCTGTGTGTGGGGGTGGGTACCAGCATCCTGCTGGGCATATTTTATAGGAAGAGCAGTTAAAAGGGAGAAGTCTGCTCTCCATGGTGAGAAATTAAGCCGGGGGAGGAGGCAAGCCAATGGGCAATCCTTGAACCAAACCACAATAAACAACTTTTTATTATTTTTTTTCAAAGCAAAAAGATTGGCCTCAGACGTAATTGATAACATTTTGAAAGAGGGCGTGTCACTCCACTGGCCTTGTCCAGCTTCTCATGCACAGCTGACTTTCTTCCTCCTCTTCCTCCCCTATCCTGCCACCCCTTAATCCATTGCCAAATTGCAAGTATAAATGATTTGATTTGGATACTAAGATTTTTCAGCACAATTAGAAGTATCAGTTGGGAGTCAGAACGTTGTAGCTTTAGGGGGGGATGTTCAGGATAGAGGAGAGAATTCTTAGTCCTATTCAGGAACACCGAACTGCTGGCCGAGTCTGAAGTTGAAAGCCAGACTGAAGTTTTAGAATAGTGCTGTCCAATAGAAATACAGTACAGGAGTCACATACATCATTTAAAAGTTTCTAGTAGCCATATTAAAAAACTGGTGAAATGAATTTTAATTGCATTTTCTGTAGCCCAGTATATCTGAAATGTTATTATTTTAACATGTAATCAATATAAAGAAAACTATCATTGAGACATTTTGCATCCCCCCCCAAAAAAATCCCACGTGTATTTTATATTTGTAGCCTTCTCTCATTTTGGACTGGCCCCCTTTCATCGGCTCAGTAGCCCTGAGGGCCTAGTGGCTGACTATCAGACAGGGCAGAGCTGGCCATTGCAAGATGCCACCCTGGGCTCTTCTGAGACCTCACGCTGATGGAGCTGAGTCATCGCCCATCTCTTGTGACTGGCTGCCTCCATTTACTGGGGTTCAGGGGGGTGCAGGCTGCATCTGCACATGGTTTCGTCTGTGAAAGTCACCCAAGTCTGCTGCGATTGTTAGGAGGCAGAATGTGCGATGCTGCCATGCAGACCTTTCATAAACTGTTTCTCGGTTCGCAGGTGGCCGGTGGAGGTACCCACCTGGCTCTGAAGGCCATTCCAAAGAAACATTGGCAGCAGTGGCAGCAAGGTGGTCCTAGCCCCAGAGAGAGGGCAGGACAGCTTGCAGCTGTGTGGGCGCTGGTGTGTTTACCGTGGCAGCCTTGTTTCTGGCATTGCCCCCTCTTTGCTTGTGCCCTCAGCATGGCAGGCCTGCAGGGAGCTTCTGGAAGCCATCCAGTTCACGCTGTCCATGGCAGCTTACTAGTCAGTGACTGGACAGGGGACCTTGGACTTGTGGGTGGTCATTGTGTTCTCCTCTCAGACATCAATCACACAGGCCTCCTGGGTTAGTTGGCTTGGGCCCACATGGCGTGTGGCTTAGAGGGGCCTGCTCTTTGGGGGCTCCTCTGCTGCCTACGTACTGCTGTTGACCTGGGCCCCAATCCCAACAAGAGACCCCCCTCCTCTTCATCCCCTGGATTCATTCAGATTTCGGATTTCTCACCTTACCTTTTTCTTTTCTTCCTTTTGGCCATACTACAACATGTTGGTCTTAATTTCCCAACCAGGGATCAAACCCACGCCCCCTGCCTTATTGGAAACACAGAGCCGTAACCACTGGACTGCCAGGGAAGTCCCTCTTACGTTATCTTAAGGCCACACAGTGGAGAGTCCTCTTTCACCATCTAGGGCCAGTGGGCCTCTCTGGTTGGAGGCAGAGAAAGGGAAAGGCAGAGGGTGATAAGGAAAAATCAGAAACAGACTTGCATGTGAGGATAAGGGAAGGGATATGATAGAGGCAAGGAGTCCCAGCTTAGACTTTTTTTTTTTTTTTAAAGGCTGGTCATATTTTTCTTTTGCTTGCTCCTGAAGGGACTTCTTCAGGATAAGTCTGACTAACAGTACAACCCCGATGAGTAGAATAGCAAGGATGNACTCTTGCCTGGAAAATCCCATGGATGGAGGAGCCTGGTGGGCTGCACCATGGGGTCGCTAAGAGTCGGACATGACTGAGTGACTTCACTTTCACTCTTCACTTTCATGCATTGGAGAAGGAAATGGCAACCCACTCCAGTGTTCTTGCCTGGAGAATCCCAGGGACAGGGGAGCCTGGTGGGCTGCCATCTATGGGGTTGCACAGAGTCGAACACAACTGAAGCGACTTAGCAGCAGCAGCAGCCGTTAGTGTATTACCCCAGCAGTGGCCTGGATGTGCATCTGTGGAAAGTTTCTTAACTTTGACATTTGTGCAGAAATTCCCAACAAAAGGCAGTGCGTCTATAGAAGCGTGAAGACTTGGCCAGTGTGTTATGGGTGCACAGCTGTGTTGCTGTTGGACACCTGGGGGCTGGGTGTTGTGTTTGGTGCTGGAGAGTCAAGCAGTTTCACTGGGCGGGGTTATTACAGTTGTAATGAGCCTGGGAATGGTGGTGCCCATTCTGTTTGACTGTGGTGTTCTAGATACTTCACGACCCCCAGTGGGCTGGGGTCAGCAGACTGCAAACACGCCTGCAGGCCCCATCTGGCCCAACGCCTGTTTTTGTATGGTCCGTGACCTGGGCATGGTTTTCACCTTTTAGAATGGTTGGGGGAGTCCAAAGAAGAATGTTGTTTCGTGACATATGAAAATATGCAGAAAATCTTACTTGTGTCCATGAGTAACATTCTATTGGAAAACAGCTGGGCTTGTTCTTCTACATGGCTGTGGCAGCTCCTATGCCAGAGTGACAAGAGCTGAGCAGTTGCAGACAGACACTGAAAGGCCCCACAGCCGAAAATGTTTACCTGACTTTCCACGGAAAAAAGTTTGCCAACCTCTAGTCAAGCCTCTAAGGTCAAACCCACTGGTAACTAGCTGTGTGACCTTGGGTAAGTCACTTACCTTCTCTGTTTCATTTGTCTCTGTAATATAATCTTGTCCCTGACCTACTCCAGGGTGTTCTGAAAGTCAAGATTGATGAGAGGTGGATTTGAAAAATAGCCCGTGTTTGCGTGGTGTTTCTTTTTGAGTTAGCAGGCCCTTCAGTATGTAAATCTGTCTAAGACTGGCTAGGCCGTGGGGACTTACCTTGTGGAAACCTAGCGTCTGGCATGATTGTTAGAGCGCGTCTCATCCATGTCATGCTGGGTGAAGTTTGAGTTTCTTTGTCTCTGAAAACTTGAAGACATGCATCTTCCCAGAGTGAACATCTCTGGCTTTGCAAGGGAACATCAATTTTCCTCAGCGACTGCTGAGATTTTTATCCTTAAAGAGTTGGATCACTTTTCTTTCCTGCCCACCGATGATTTATAGATGGAGAGAGCAGGCCTTTTCCTGTAGGTCTCTGGCTGTTTATCTTTCAGGCTGGGCCCTGACAATACGTGGGCTGGGATGGTCGCATTGGCCAGGGCGTTTGGGGGCGATCCCAACTGGGAGATGCCAGTTCCAGGGCACAGAGGTGGTTGGGGGGAGCAGAGGAGGCTGGAGGTTCCAGCCCAAAGCTAATGGGCTGGTGTCCAAGCGGAGAGTGTATTTTCATTGAGGAAGTGTAGGTATTAGTGGAGCCTGGATTACTGCGTGATGGTGCTGTCAATACTGCCGTATTGAGTCCGCGAGAGCCTGCACAATACGGGGAAACACTTAGCTCACTACTGCTGCTTATCGAGAAGCCAATAGCAATTTACTTGCTGACACTTGACATCAAATCCATTCCCAGAGGTGCAGCTCCCGCAAACTCCCACGGCGCTCCCTTCCATTGCCGGGGCCCTCCCGCCTTGGGGGACCACCAGTGTGCTGCCTCCTGGGCTGGGGGGACCCGAAGACAGGCTAGGCCAGCCTGGGAGCAAGCAGGGTTGGGGAGCGATGGGCGAGATGCTCCTGTTTAACTTTCAGAGCTGACAGGAGGTTTTCTTCTGCTCCTCATTGCTCTTGTCCACATCTTCTTTCAACAAGTGCT
Organism: Neotragus pygmaeus; assembly: GCA_006410875.1. Lineage (NCBI taxonomy): Eukaryota > Metazoa > Chordata > Mammalia > Artiodactyla > Bovidae > Neotragus > Neotragus pygmaeus. The sequence goes on from SJYV01018938.1 coordinate 23,567, forward strand.
CAGTGACCACCACCCCCACCACCCCCGCGCCGCTTCTTCATTCCTCCCTAGGGTGTGAGCCTTCTACATGTGGGAACTTTCTCCTCTTCTTCTTCACAAAAACATTGATTCCTAAAAATGGATACATGAGGAAATCATATGTGGGAGAAGGCCGAGCAGGGTCTCCAGAAGATGGGTGGGCATATGGAGGAAGGCTAGGAGGATGCCACACTGCGGGGCAGAGACAGCCCATGGCACCCATGGTGGTGGACAGGGCCTCCCCGTGCCCATAGGCTTGCGGGGTGCAGGGAACGTGTGATTCCAGGGCTGCCGGGATGGGGCATAGCGGAACACGCTGTTCTTTCTGCAACTGGTCATCTGCGAGTCTGGAGTCTGTCTGCAGAGTATGTGGCTGCTTGATTTACAGAGTCTTCACTTGGCCAAGCCACTTAGATGCCTTCCGACCCTGGACTCTTCTCCCAGGAATCAGCTCACAGATGTGGCTAACTGGATTCTGGGAGACAGAACCTACCACAGGAGGACTTGGGGGTGACCGGTCCATGGCTCCCACTGGCTGCTCTGGCCTCGCTGAATGCTGGTGCCGCTGAGTTTTGTCTGTGCGTCCGCATGTCTCGGGCCCCAGCCCAGAGATTTTTTTCCTTGGGTGTCTTACGTGGGCTTCTCTGCAGCCCCTTCTTGCCGGTCGGGTAAGAGGATAAGATGGTTGGAGACGCTCTAACCCCGTCAGCATCGCTGTGGGTGGCCATGGGCAGTGGGAGGCAAGGCAACGCGGGGAGGTCTGCACCTATGGGGTGTCACGAGGCTCATGGAGACCAGCCGGTGGTTCCCTGGAGTCTGCTGCCGTCACGGTGCTGACCATGGGAGAGAGTCCTGCCTCCCTCCTTCCTTGTCCCTCCCTTCCCCTCCCTTTCCCTGCTCACCCAGCCTCCTCCTTCCTCGGCCAGAGACTCGGGTGCTCCATTCACAGCAAGCAAGGCAGAGCAGCGTGGAGGTGAGATTAGGGGCCTCTGACCGTTTTACCTTCTCTCCAGTGACCTTGATCAGACCGAGCATCTGATGCTGATCAAGGCAGCCTTTGCCTCTGTGCTTGATGGTGCACCATGCTGGGAACGGTGTTCTTTAATTATGATCATGCTTTGTGGTAGTGTAACTCTCTCTGAGAAGATGACAGCAATTCAAGGAGGTCATTCTACCTGGTTTACAGATTGGGCAGCGAACGCCTGTGTCGTAACCCACCGCCACCCCCACCCTGAGCGTGTCCAGAAATGGACGAGTCACTCAAAGCTCTTTTGCTTTCTGTCACAATCTAACGTAGATGAGACCACACTGCCTTCGAACCAACACCATGGTATGTGTTGTCAGAACGACTTTCTCATTGCCTCAGGTTCCGGGACCGGTGTGGGTGGGGGCCAAACAAATCAAAATGTGCTGGTGGTGGTATGTATGAGGTTGTGGACCTGAGCTGTGATTCCACCAGGCTTCCTGACGCTCACTTGCCTAAGCCCCGTTTTCTTTAACACAGAGGGATTGTCTTGAAGGATGCCTTGGGGTCCTTCTCAGGCCAGATTATCCTGGGAGGGAGTCCAGAAGGTGCCTAGACCTGGTTGGAGAGGCAGGAAGAGTTCTCATTAGCACAGTGACATTGCCCCAGTTCTTGGGGGACGTTGGTCTGAATCTGGCTGCTCCTTGGCTGATGGTCTGGGTGTACTGAACATCGGGGAAGGTCCATGCAGGTGGTCAGGCTAGTTCCTGAGCAGTATGAAGATGGGGAGGCCTTGGCTTTGTCCAGGATGGGTTTAAGGCTTATAGGATCATGTGGGCGCAAGCTCACACGCCTTTTCAAATTAAGGGTGGGACCTCCCTGCATTCACTTTCCTCTTCAGGGAACTCTCCACAGTCAGCAACTGTTAGGCTGACACTTGCACTGAAGACCTGTGTTTCAGGAACATGTGGGCATTTGTCCCGGTGTGCTTATCGTATTTCAACTGAGGTTTCTGGGACTTGGCCCTTTTCTTCAGCTCACTCTCACAGGCCTTGTCCAGGGCCCCGTTTCCTTGTGGCTAAATTCCTACAGGTTCTAAGGAATCTCCAGGCTGCCCCTGCTTCTGCCTCTAGGCAGCCTCTGTGCCGGAGATTTCAAAGTCGTGGCCTGTAGGCAAAACCTGGGCTAGAGTTGAGTTGGTTCAGCAATATGGTATTTTAAAAGCAGATATATTTCAACATAAGACTCTAGGCTGGAACCTCCTCCTGGAAACAGAGGGGATCTGGCACTTCTTAGGCCTTGAGGACAAAAGCCAGCTAGCGAGGTGACCTCCATTTTTATAAGGAGTATGTGCTGTTTAGGCCACCAGGGGTGGGCCCTGTCGCAGGTACACCTGGTGTCTGGCCAACTCGCCCACTTGTGCTTCCGGCTGGTCCTTTAGGTCCATGCTTTCAGGGGTCTCTCTGTGCACACACCACTACCACACTCTGTTGGTTCTCAAAGGGGCTGACTTTGCCTCCCCCTCATCCCACAGGGACATGTGACAGTGTCTGGAGACATTTGGGGTTGTTGCAGCCTGGTGGGAGATGCTCCCAGCAGCTGGTTGAGGGAGGTCAGGAATGCAGCTTAGCCTCCTCCAGTGTACAGGACAGCCCTCCACCCCCGTAAAGAATATGCAGAGGATCAGCAGTGCCAAGCTCAAGAGACCCTGCTCTCTTTCCTTCCTCTTGTTCTCCTGATCAGGGCCTGCAGGTGCTTCATGATGCCTAGCACTTTCCATCTGCCTGCAAGGACTTGGGAGCCCCTGGTGCTCAGCCTGCAGACTCCACTGGAGCTCCCAGAGCCCTGGCTGCCCTCCACACTGCTGCTGCCCCTGACCTCAGGCTCCTTCCTGCCCCTTGACCTTGTGTCCACTTTTTCATCAAATGTTTGAGGACGTCTCGGGTGTCAGGCACTGCTAGGTGCTGGCGCTCCTGCAATGGTGGAAGGGGAAAAGGAAGCCATCCTTGTCCTCATGGCGTTTATACTCCCTCCACTCCCTTAGTTTGTGTAGTTGGTAAGAAAAATGCAGCATTTGGAAAGAAGTGAAATGCTACAGAGAAAGAGCCCGACAGGGGAGGAGGGCATGCCGTGGTTTGCAGTGGTTTGCAGGTGAGGAGGGCGACTGGAGCGCAGAGGCTGGAGGGAGTAAGCGATGGAGAGAGCTCTGGGCAGAGAGGAGACTGCCCAGAAACGTCCAAGGAGCAGCAGGAGGCCCGCACAGCGGGCGCAGGCCTGGGAGGGGACAGGGAATGTCCTATAGGTCTGGGAGGGCATGGTGAGGCTCTCCCTCCTGCTCTGAGCCAGGTGGAGGGTGGGAGCATGGAGCACAGGGAGATGATTGTGGTCAGCCCAATGAGAGATGGCTCTGGCCAGAGCCCTCACGGGGCAGGGGTGAGAGGTGGCACTTCCGTATGCTGTGACCGCCAGAGTGAAGGGAAGTGTCACAAGCTGAGTGGCTTACAGAATGTGTTTTTTCATGGTCCCACTGAAGTCTTAGCCAAGGCTCCTCCTAGCTTCCATCAGGCACTGGCAGTCCTCCGCATCCCTTGGCTTGTAGATGGATCCCTCCAGTTCCTGGGTCTCTGCGTGGCCTTCTTCCCTGTGGGTCCTCTCCCACTGGCGGCGCTCCAGTCCCTGGATCTGGGATCCACCCACATCCACTATGACCTCTACTTATTCATACCCACAGAGACTCGGTTTCCAAATAAGGTCACCTCCTGGGGTTCCGGGTGGACAGGAAGTGCTGAGAGGCGCTGTGAGCACTCGCCCTCTGAGTAGGGTTTGAAGGTGGGTGTGGGAGCAAGGTGGCCGGAGGGGATGAGGAGGCAGCGATGCTTTGGGTGGCGGGAAGGATGGCCGTGAGCTTGGGCAGGGCCCCTCCTCAGCAGCGCCCCCCACCCTTACCCCAGTGCCTCCAGCCCCACCCACTGGGCTGTGTCTTTCCTCAGCTCTAAGCCCTGTCGATGTTTTCCTGAGCTACTGCATGTGTACTGGGGATCTCTGTTGAGGCCCCTGAGTTAGCCACCCAAATATTTAATGGTTTAATTCTAAGTAAATTCTGAATAGAAGGGAGAGGTGCTGCATCTGTCTGAGGGAGACTGGAAAGGAATGTAAGTGGCTTCATTTTTCAAAGCCCCGGAGCCCGTGTCCATTCCACTAATCCCTGCAGTTGTTCTGTCAGGTATGCAGGGTGGGGACGCGTCATCTTTTTTGGAAAAACTGAGAGGCTAAGTGCCTTAAGAGGATCGCCTAGCAGTTGGTTGAGATCTGACTTTGAACTCCAGTGGGCAGGCAGGGCGTCAAGTGGAAGAGTGTTGGGAGGATGGAGTAGGTGTGGATTGCGAGGAGATGTTCTCTGCTGTCCGACCCCAGGATGGCTCAGAATCCAGACAGAGGGAGGCCTCAGAAGCAACTCAGCCTCATGGCTCAGCAGGTGAAGAATCTGCCTGCAGTGCAGAAGGCACAGGAGACGCGGGTTTGACACTTGGGTTGGGATGATCCTCCTGGAGGAAGAAATGGCAACCCACTCCAGAGAAATCTATGCATAGAGGAATTGGCAGGCTGCAGTCCGTGGGGTCAGAGAGTCTTACACGACTGAGCAGGAGCATGAGGGAGGGACAGCTTTTCCAGAGCGAGCAGTGTGTGGGGAAGAGGGACAGATGGAGGCACTCCTGGCCGGGGCCGTTCCATGTGCGAACCAGACGTTCTGCAGGCAGCGCTCACGGTAGGCGCGCAGATGACCGTGGCAGGACAGTGTATGCGCAAAAGCTCTGGTGTTTTGAGGAACCAGGGACTGGATTCTCATTCTGCTGTGACCTAGCTGTGTGACCTTGGGAAGTAAGTGACCTGGGACTCCCTGAACCTTGATTTCCTTGTGGGCAAAATAGAAGCTGTGGTAGCGCCCGCCTCACAGGTCGTCCAGAGAATGAAACCAAGTATGCAGGAAGAAGATTTACCATAGTTCCTGACACCCAGCGTTAACAAGCATCAGTCGGTGTAGTTGTACTTAATGAGTTCTAATGTTGTCCCCGCTTTTAACAAGATAGGGTAAGAAAGAAAAGAACCATGACCGTGCCTGTGACTCCCTAAGCCTGCTCTTAAACCGGTCAATATTTGAGTGGAGAAATGCCTGACACTCATAGGACATTGACAAACCATCGCGTGGAACCCAGCACTGGGGATCTGCACTGATCAGTTCCACTTGATTGCAGTTTCGATAACCGACAGGCACAGCCAGTCAGCACGGTGGGGTCCGGCTGGGGCAGCTAGAACCACGCTGTGGTTCTTCCCGCGTGCCCTGCACCTCCCACTTGCTATGTGTTGCTGTACCACCTGTGAGGCCACTCCCGGCCCTTCCAGGCTGGGGAGGCGGGGGGATGGATGTTTTTCTTTCAGGGTGTTAAGATAGAGACCTCTTGTTATGAAACTCCTTGTAAGAAATCAGAACTGTATCATTTCAATAGAAGGATAGCAATGGTAGGCCTCTTGATGATTTCCCCGGACAATCTCCATTTTGATCTGATCTGAAGTTTGGTCTTGATCACCAAAGAAATGTCCTTCCAATGTAAAGTCTTTGTCTGTGGGTCATTACATGTATTTAAACAAATTTTACAATCAAGTATCCTGACATCTCTGAAGAGGAATTGGGGCGCTGGTGCCTCTTGTGCTGGCGACAGTGGCCTTTCCCACGTTTCTGGGGTTTCCTCTCTCTCTCTCTCACATGCTCAGCTCCCAGACCAAGAATGTGAGGGGTCCATGTGAGATGGGGCAGGGCACAGTGGATTTTGTCTTTCAGCGATGATAAGGAGCAGTGATAGTCAGTTCCCATGGAATGTCCTCTGCTCTTTCCAAAGGTTAAAGGGCTCAGTTTTGGACCCAAGCAGAGCTGAAACATACATTTCTTGAGAAAGTGTTTATGCCCTGCCAGGAATGGCAGACAGCTCTCTCATTTTTCTTACCAGTGGACTGGACAAACAAACAGTCCTGGTTGTGGCTCCGTGGAAGGAGAGATCTTGAAAAGCCTGCAGAAAGAGGGGATGGGGTGGCATCCCATCATGTTATGAGAACCGGGGCGCAGGGCAGAGGGCTGGAGGCAGAGAAGTCTCTCCAGGAACTGGGTCAGGCCTTAGACTGAGCGTTGCTTCCTGCTAGCACTGATGACTCACACTCTTCAGGTCCATGCCCTTTAGAGCAGGAAGGTCTACACAAGGAAAATGCTACTCTGAGGCTGAAGATGCGGGTGGTGTGGAGCCCAGGGTCAATTCAGGTTTGGACGGGAAAGTGCCACTCGCTCCATGCTGCAGTGAGGCTGGGAGGGGTCTGGGGTGGGGATGGGGGTCCAGGTAGAGACCCCCGGTGAGCACATCAGTGGGGAAGGGGCATGTGTGTTCAGATGAGGTGTGAAGATGGCAGTGGCCTGTCAAAACACACACACATACCCACCCACCCATCCACACACACACACTGTTGCTGATGGGAGAAGACTCCAGGCTCTGCTGGGGGCCATACCTGAGACCACTTCCCTGGGTGTATAAAGACCAAATGAGAGTGAGACAGATGTTTTCTGGTTCACTGGGCCACTTCCCAGGATGAACTGGCCACGGGATCCCTGCCTCATAGGGCTAGCTTTGTAAGGTCCCGAGTGAGTGAATCCCAGCTCTGACTGGAGGCAGGATGAGAAAGTGCCATAGGAGTTACTGTTTTGCTCTGACATCCAGTGATGATTCTGGGGAATCTTGGGTGACACAGGTAAGGAAATACAAGAGTGTGATCAAGTGGATCTCTAGATCTTCCAGGTGCCTGGTGGTGGAAATCACGGTGAGAGTCTTTTGGAGGCTGGAAACTTGGGCATGAGCAGTCTGGCCAACTTAGCTTGGGGTTGGCTTGAGGAGGATAGCCTCTGAATGAGAATTGTAGCTTTGGGGATAAAAGCATGACAGACGAGGATTGGGGAGTTCAGTGCTTAGAATGTATGGAGACGGGCTTCTGTCTTCAAGGGAAAGAGCGACTTCAGATTTCCAAGGTGAGGAGAATGTGACCACACAATCAAGTGTGGGTTGATTTGTTCAGGAACCCCTGAAAATTTCAATGAAAGAAAATTCTTGTCATTTATTGTCTAAATTAATTAAAAAAATAAGATTTAAATTCATGAAAACACAGGTCTTTCCCTCCCAACCCTTGTAAAAAAGAAAAGAAAAGAAAATTTTCACTAAAATGGGGAAATCCTTCCCAGAACAGAAGGGAGTAAAAGTAGGGACGGAAAGAGGGTCTGAGGAGCTGGGCAGGAGCTCTGTGTAGGCAGCAGGCATCTTCTGTTGGCCTCACCGCGTCCTCAGCCCACAGGGCAGTCCCTGGCACACCTGAGCCACTTGGATGCTGGAGTGCATGGACTGACCATTCTCTAGACGGGCACTGACTGTGGGATGCTCAGCTGGGAAGACTCCGTGTGGGCCCAGGTTTTCTAGCACCCTGGCATCAGAGAAGCCAGCTACAGATCAGAGAGGCTCAGATCAGCCTTACTGAAGAGAAGAGAAGGCATTTTTGAGATGGGAGGACAGCCAAGCCATGGGTGGGCGGCCCAGGGAAGTGCGCTGGGGAACAGTGTGGCTTGGCGAGGGGGGCCTTTGGGGTGGGGCCTGGAAACACCTTGGAGCACTGTCAGAAATTCCTTCTAAGTATCCCTCCTCCTGTGGCCTGTGGAGGATATTTTCTGGGACATCTTCCTATACTCCCACCTCCCTCAATAAAAACAAAATCGAGGCCTTCCCCCAACTCCCTTTAATCCAAGTGAAAAAACAAAACAAAACACAAAAACCCCACAGTGTCTTGAGCTTACACACTAGTTGCCCACCCAGCCTTTTTAGTCTTGCTTTGTCATTTTTAAAGGCGCTCTACTCTAAAGCAAAAGAATACTCATCCAACTCTCTGGGGAGCGGGACTTGGGTAGGGTGCCGAGTGAGCTCACACTGTAGAGGAGAGGTGCCACCCCTGAGCCACCCTGCTCTCACCCCGGCGGGATCCCACATCCGTGGGAGGCCCTGAGAACATGCTCGGTTCACGCAGAGGTTACAGAATGGCTGTAAATGGACATGCGTATAGAAGAGGAGGAAATTACTGGAGTCAGAGCTCTGGTGCAAGGGCTTTCAAAGAAGGCCATAAATTAGTCATAAGAACTGAGGAAGATGGGATTCTATTCCTAGGGCTGCTTTATTTTGTGAGGGGGGTGGGGGCATCAGAAGAAACAATAGGTAAAGAGAATCTGGCCAAGTAGCATCAGGATTTTGAATCTTGGGCATGTTAGATGTCAGTTTTGCCACAAGTCACCTTCTCCTGGACTTGGAATATTCAGAGTTGCATCTTTCTTATGCAAAGGCTGAATGACAGCCCTGTGTGGAAGGTTGGTAAAACTTTTTTTTTAAGTTGTTGACAACTTTGTTTCGAGTAGCGCCTTGGACACATGTGCACTGAAATCGTGTGTTTAAGTTCCACTGAGGAAGCCTAGTTACCCTGGCCCTCAACCTCATGACACAGTCCTACACGTTCCTTATGAAGCATAAACAAAGTGAGCTAGACTGGGAGAGTATAAGCAGTTTGGGGGACAGGAAGGATTAAATAGTGTATGGGATGGAGCGTTCAGGGGAAGGAAGATCTGACTTGTGATTGAAGCAAGCCCAGGTAGACCAGAGTAGGGAGAAGACCCAGGTGGGACCCTGCTTGGTCTAAGCAGTGGGAAGAATGTCCTTGGCATGATGGCCCACATGGAGTGCAGATGTGTTTCCTGACTCTGCAGCAGGACAGTCAGTCCATGTGTGGTCAGTCCCTGTGTGGGAAGTTCAAGGCGCTTGTGCCTCGATTCGGTCAGCAGTGGCCTGTACCTGGGTAGTGTGTAGAGCCCAATCCTGGAAAGCTGGCTCTTGCAGAAGTGTTGGGCAACGGGGGCCGGCTGGCAGCCAGCTTCTGATGTGGTTGGCTGCCTGGCTCACACCTCTCAGGTGCTGGCGAGATGGTTAGATCCAAAGGCCCCAGGCTACCACTGACGTGGGCAGGATGCCACCACCTTCCAGAGCCTTCCTCCTCTCTTTGTCTCCAGGAGTCACATGGACCAGGTCCCTGACTTCGGGCTTTGGACTGGCCCACCTGCGGGATCCGTCAGGCAAGGTTGGCTTGGCCTGCCTTCAGTCCAATAAAAGAACCTTGGATATGACCCCAATTCTTCCCTGCAGATTTTTTTTTTT
>SJYV01018938.1:34100-63396 GCA_006410875.1 Neotragus pygmaeus
CACACACACACACACACACACAGCGCATGTACACACACACACAGTTGCTGATGGGAGAAGACTCCAGGCTCTGCTGGGGGCCATACCTGAGACCACTTCCCTGGGTGTATAAAGACCAAATGAGAGTGAGACAGATGTTTTCTGGTTCACTGGGCCACTTCCCAGGATGAACTGGCCACGGGATCCCTGCCTCATAGGGCTAGCTTTGTAAGGTCCCGAGTGAGTGAATCCCAGCTCTGACTGGAGGCAGGATGAGAAAGTGCCATAGGAGTTACTGTTTTGCTCTGACATCCAGTGATGATTCTGGGGAATCTTGGGTGACACAGGTAAGGAAATACAAGAGTGTGATCAAGTGGATCTCTAGATCTTCCAGGTGCCTGGTGGTGGAAATCACGGTGAGAGTCTTTTGGAGGCTGGAAACTTGGGCATGAGCAGTCTGGCCAACTTAGCTTGGGGTTGGCTTGAGGAGGATAGCCTCTGAATGAGAATTGTAGCTTTGGGGATAAAAGCATGACAGACGAGGATTGGGGAGTTCAGTGCTTAGAATGTATGGAGACGGGCTTCTGTCTTCAAGGGAAAGAGCGACTTCAGATTTCCAAGGTGAGGAGAATGTGACCACACAATCAAGTGTGGGTTGATTTGTTCAGGAACCCCTGAAAATTTCAATGAAAGAAAATTCTTGTCATTTATTGTCTAAATTAATTAAAAAAATAAGATTTAAATTCATGAAAACACAGGTCTTTCCCTCCCAACCCTTGTAAAAAAGAAAAGAAAAGAAAATTTTCACTAAAATGGGGAAATCCTTCCCAGAACAGAAGGGAGTAAAAGTAGGGACGGAAAGAGGGTCTGAGGAGCTGGGCAGGAGCTCTGTGTAGGCAGCAGGCATCTTCTGTTGGCCTCACCGTGTCCTCAGCCCACAGGGCAGTCCCTGGCACACCTGAGCCACTTGGATGCTGGAGTGCATGGACTGACCATTCTCTAGACGGGCACTGACTGTGGGATGCTCAGCTGGGAAGACTCCGTGTGGGCCCAGGTTTTCTAGCACCCTGACATCAGAGAAGCCAGCTACAGATCAGAGAGGCTCAGATCAGCCTTACTGAACAGAAGAGAAGGCATTTTTGAGATGGGAGGACAGCCAAGCCATGGGTGGGCGGCCCAGGGAAGTGCGCTGGGGAACAGTGTGGCTTGGCGAGGGGGGCCTTTGGGGTGGGGCCTGGAAACACCTTGGAGCACTGTCAGAAATTCCTTCTAAGTATCCCTCCTCCTGTGGCCTGTGGAGGATATTTTCTGGGACATCTTCCTATACTCCCACCTCCCTCAATAAAAACAAAATCGAGGCCTTCCCCCAACTCCCTTTAATCCAAGTGAAAAAACAAAACAAAACACAAAAACCCCACAGTGTCTTGAGCTTACACACTAGTTGTCCACCCAGCCTTTTTAGTCTTGCTTTGTCATTTTTAAAGGCGCTCTACTCTAAAGCAAAAGAATACTCATCCAACTCTCTGGGGAGCGGGACTTGGGTAGGGTGCCGAGTGAGCTCACACTGTAGAGGAGAGGTGCCGCCCCTGAGCCACCCTGCTCTCACCCCGGCGGGATCCCACATCCGTGGGAGGCCCTGAGAACATGCTCGGTTCACGCAGAGGTTACAGAATGGCTGTAAATGGACATGCGTATAGAAGAGGAGGAAATTACTGGAGTCAGAGCTCTGGTGCAAGGGCTTTCAAAGAAGGCCATAAATTAGTCATAAGAACTGAGGAAGATGGGATTCTATTCCTAGGGCTGCTTTATTTTGTGAGGGGGGTGGGGGCATCAGAAGAAACAATAGGTAAAGAGAATCTGGCCAAGTAGCATCAGGATTTTGAATCTTGGGCATGTTAGATGTCAGTTTTGCCACAAGTCACCTTCTCCTGGACTTGGAATATTCAGAGTTGCATCTTTCTTATGCAAAGGCTGAATGACAGCCCTGTGTGGAAGGTTGGTAAAACTTTTTTTTTAAGTTGTTGACAACTTTGTTTCGAGTAGCGCCTTGGACACATGTGCACTGAAATCGTGTGTTTAAGTTCCACTGAGGAAGCCTAGTTACCCTGGCCCTCAACCTCATGACACAGTCCTACACGTTCCTTATGAAGCATAAACAAAGTGAGCTAGACTGGGAGAGTATAAGCAGTTTGGGGGACAGGAAGGATTAAATAGTGTATGGGATGGAGCGTTCAGGGGAAGGAAGATCTGACTTGTGATTGAAGCAAGCCCAGGTAGACCAGAGTAGGGAGAAGACCCAGGTGGGACCCTGCTTGGTCTAAGCAGTGGGAAGAATGTCCTTGGCATGATGGCCCACATGGAGTGCAGATGTGTTTCCTGACTCTGCAGCAGGACAGTCAGTCCATGTGTGGTCAGTCCCTGTGTGGGAAGTTCAAGGCGCTTGTGCCTCGATTCGGTCAGCAGTGGCCTGTACCTGGGTAGTGTGTAGAGCCCAATCCTGGAAAGCTGGCTCTTGCAGAAGTGTTGGGCAACGGGGGCCGGCTGGCAGCCAGCTTCTGATGTGGTTGGCTGCCTGGCTCACACCTCTCAGGTGCTGGCGAGATGGTTAGATCCAAAGGCCCCAGGCTACCACTGACGTGGGCAGGATGCCACCACCTTCCAGAGCCTTCCTCCTCTCTTTGTCTCCAGGAGTCACATGGACCAGGTCCCTGACTTCGGGCTTTGGACTGGCCCACCTGCGGGATCCGTCAGGCAAGGTTGGCTTGGCCTGCCTTCAGTCCAATAAAAGAACCTTGGATATGACCCCAATTCTTCCCTGCAGATTTTTTTTTTTTAGCCCAGTGTCAAATCAGAATGTCCTACACATGTAGTCTTGAGTCAGCTGCTGTTTTTCTGTTGTTCTCATGGTTCATTGTGGTTATTTGTGAGTCTCAAACGCAGTAGGCTGGGATGGGAGTTCTTCTGTCTAATGCTGAGACGCTCCGCTGAGCACCACCCACAAGTCATAACCCTTCCTTGTTGCATCAGGTACCTTTGGCTTTTGCTTTTTGGTGATGGAGAAAGAGGGGATTCAGCTGCCTCTTTGAATCCAGAGAGGAAGGTTGTGTGGATCCCGACAAGGATGACTCATTCTTGAAATTCCAGGGCATTCCTGGTTCTGTGTGTGTGTTGCCCCAGTCCCCTTTCTCCAGAGGGGCCACATTAGCTTCCGATTGATGGCGTTATAAATGACTGCAAACTTTGTGATTTAAAACAACTTTAATTGACGTCTTAACTGTTTTGGAGTCCAGGAGTCCAAAATCAGCTTCAGTGAGCTAGAGTCAAGGTATTGGCATGGCTGCTTCCCTCTGGAACTCCTGAGTGGAGGGAGAAGCAGTTTCTTAGCCTTTTCTATATTCTGGAGGCTGCCCTGTCCCTGGGTCATGACCCTTTCCTCACCTCACACCACCTCTTGCTTCCATCATCGTATCTCCTGTCTGACTCTGAACTCCACCTGCAGTCTTGTTATAGGGACCAGATACTACGTCAGGTGCCCCCTCCCAGGTCATCCAGGATAATCTTGATCCCTTCCGCAAAGTCTCATTTGCCGAAAGGGTAACGCTTTCAAAGGCTCCAGCTATGAGGACATGGACATTTTGGGGGCTCTGAGGCAGCCCACCACTGGAATCAGTACAGTCTGCAAAGAGGGAAAGCCTCACAGGGACCCGGGTGGTGTTAGATGGCAAAGCTCAACCAGTGTGCCTGTGAAAACTGAAGCAAAGGATGCCTGTTCTGGCAAAGAAGGTCTCCTGGGGTAGAAGGGGAAGGCTTTGTGGTGAAATCTGGTAGCCTCCCTCCTCTGCACGGGCTTCCCTGGTGGCTCAGTGGTAAAGAATCTGCCTGCCAGTGCAGGAGACGTGGCTTCAGTCCCTGGATCAGGAAGATTCCCTGGAAAAGGAAATGGCAACCCACTCCAGTGTTCTTGCCTGGGAAATCCCATGGACAGAGGAGCCTGGCAGATGCCAGTCCATGGGGTCATGGAGAGTTGGGAGACTGAGTGACTAACCAATAACTCCTCCCCAAATATTGTGATACTGTTTTTGTGTTGAGGCACCAAGAGTAGAACTTGAGTTTATAGAGGGTTCTTCCAGAAGAATCCTGACGTTGTGTGATTAAGAACAGAGGTTCAGGGGAGCCCGACAGCCCCTGGCCCCCCGAGATCAGTCGTGGGGTACAGTAGACCGCAGGTGCGGGTGGGGCGGGTGTCTCCTGTCTGTGTCTCTCGCACAGCTTCTCAGGCTAGGCGCCTCCCCTACACGGGAGCCGGGCCTGCTACATGTTACTCCTGGCTGCCCAGTCACAGGACCGTGGCTGTTTGGGCAGCCTCAGAGGGAGGCATGTTCGTAGAATGGGGACATGTTTTTCGAACCACCGTGGATGCGTTTTCCTCTAGAGGTGATAGTGCAAATGGCACTTCATCCCTTGGCTAGTCCCTGGTAGTGGCAGTTTAAACGATGTGGAGTTGCTCTTTTTTTGGACTGTGTGGACTTAGCACTTAGTCTCTAAGTCATGTTTGACTCTCTGCAATCCAGTGGACTGTAGCCCGCCAGGCTCCTCTGTCCATGGGATGCTCCAGGCAACATACTGGAGTGGATTGCCATTTCCTTCTCCAAGGGATCTTCCCGACCCAGGGATCGAACCCGTGTCTCCTGCCTTGGCAGGCCAACTTTACCCATGAGCCACCTGAGAAACCCCTTTTTTGGATTTCATGAGAGTAATTAAATATCGTGAAGGAATGTGTTAAGTTCTAGGTAAGGATCTTGAAGGTGAAGTTTTTGGAGCAACTATAAGTGATTAGGTGCCCAGATAATTATCATACCATCTGTGCCAGAATCTCAAACACTTGAGGTCAAAGTGATTTCTGTCACACTCCTCTTTTTTATATCCAGCTGCCAAGTTTAAGAAACAAGTGGCTGTACCGAGTTCCAAGGAGGTCTTACAGGATGCAGGCAGTTGCTGCCATAGCGTAAGGCCACTATCCAGTGGCTGCCACGGGCTTGGGGCCACAGCAGAGCGTGGAGATGGGTGGAGCTGAGTCAGTGATATCAATGCGTAGAGCAGTCGAAAAGGAGTTCAGGGCTCTCCTCCTACTGTTGGCTGTACCTGTTCCACCAGATGGGCAGTGTTGGAGACCTGAGATCAAGTTCTTAGTTGGCGGTGGCTTCAAAGCGTAGTTGAGAGGACCGCTCCTTCAGGCGCCTCTAGCTTTAGGCGGCGGTGACGTCTGTAGCTTGAATGTGCTTGATGAGCTAATAGCATGCCTCTCTCTAAAGATAGTATTTTAGTCACAATGGAAGAGGCATCCTCCCCGGGGCTGGACGGCACAGCCGGCTTCTGCTGCTTGATACAATCTCTCCTGGTGCCCCCATAGTTTGTAGGAAACTCTCAGAAAGGGCTTCCCACCAAATTGAGTTAAGGGCATCTTAATTCCCCTTGTATCATCCCAGCATTGTTTTGGGGAGTCCGTTGAAAGCTTAAAATTCCCTCATGACACTGAAGTGTTGTGTGTTAGCTAGAGACTCTATGACTTGATTTAAACGACTCCTCATTCTGCATGGAGCCCCGGTGCGGGATGGCCTGTGTACGGAGAGAGTGGTTTCCAGAGACGGAGCGCTGGGCTGAGGGGCGACTTGTGGCTGCCAGCTCTGTCCTTTTAAGAGGTGTCTAGAGTCAGCTCCCCGGAGAGGAGGAGGCCAAAATGAGGTAACCTGGTTCCACAGGTCAGCAGGGGAGGCTCTGCCTTGGGGCAATGCTCTGGCTCTCTGATAATGCAGCATTTTCACTTTAATGCATCTTAAATGTGGATTATACTATTAATTACTGCTGGACAAAAAGGGATTAGTGCAGCTGGCCTGCTCTCCCCCTCTGCACTTTTACACTTCCCTTGTGCTCCGAACGGCCAAAGGGCAGTAGGTTTTCCTATCATCTGTCTTTTGTTTTAGCACAGCCTCGGCAGCTGAACCTCCTGTGCTCACCAAGTCAAAGGGGAGTGGTTGGGGCCGCGTGTAGAGCCCTGAACTCCGTCTGGTTCTTGGTCGGTCAACGGAGGTGGGACGCTTTCCTTCCCCGGAGTCGGGCCTTCTTCCTCGGGCTCTGTGGGTGTCTGTCTGGATGGCGTGTCCCCAGCAAGGAGAGCCTTGCAGCTGTCAGAGGGCCTTGCTCAGCCCTCCTTCCCACAGTGCTCCGCCTCCGTGGTGCTGTCTGCGGTGGCCCCCAGGTGCTCTGCCCCTCCTGAAGGGACCCTTCAGTGGTCCAGGAAAGTAGCTGATGGCTGTGACTCCCGCTGTGGGCCTCCTCTGGTCCCACTGCCAGGGTGGGGCTCTCAGGAACTAGCGGTGAACACGTATCTTTGTAATTTGAGACNCTGCGGTGGCCCCCAGGTGCTCTGCCCCTCCTGAAGGGACCCTTCAGTGGTCCAGGAAAGTAGCTGATGGCTGTGACTCCCGCTGTGGGCCTCCTCTGGTCCCACTGCCAGGGTGGGGCTCTCAGGAACTAGCGGTGAACACATATCTTTGTAATTTGAGACATTCTGAATTCCTGTTTTGGTTGTACCATCTTGTGCCTGTATAAAACGGTACGAATTTTAAGAGATCTGTGATTACATTTTTTCCCCCCATACTCAGGCTAGTATACTCATTTTTCATCCATATGGAATGAATTTTTTTTAAATAGATGAGGCATTAAATAACACATCTCAGTAATAATACTCCCAGGAGTATATAACGTGGTAGTGTTTGCAATTACACACAGTGTAATCTGTTGTGTGTACAGGCGTGTGGGCTTTCTGTTTACTGGCATCCTTCATTATATGGTAACATAATATACAGAATTTCCCAGTTGCAGAAATTAGAAAGTGGAAAACAGATTTCTTCCACATAAATTGGAAAACCGATTTACAGAGTTCGTTTTTTTCTTTCCTTTTTCCTTCATTCTTTTTTTTTACCTTGATATTTCAAAGTTTGTGGCAAATGAGTTGACAGTGGCATAATGCTTAAAAACTTCACTTAATTGAATTAATTTGGGATTTGAATTCATTTTAAGTAATAATGGAGAAGACGGCAACAACCGAGATGTATAATATGGAGCATTCCTAAAATGGAAATGCTGTGGTGAGGAGGTGGAGGAAACTGGGAAATCTGCTATCCTCTTGGCCGTACATTCAGGAATTTCAGGTTTCAAAATTGTAGCCTGATAGAAACCTGACTAAACTTTTTTTTTTCCCCCTTTATACTTTCTTTGCCTCGAAACTCTTAATTCTTCTGAACTTGGAGACTGCAGAATTAGGGATCGTTTTTTTTTTCCTCCTCCATTTTCTAGGTCCAGATGTTTTATCATCTTGGATCCAAGTCTTGCTTAATAAAACCAATCTCTAAATTTCATCAAATAAAGTATGGAAATTTACTTGGTTATATACTTAGTATATCTGGGATGGTTTCATTCCATTTATTGAGAGATGGCTTTGCTTTTTAAATTAATTTTTAAAGAGGCAATATACCCATAATAAAATTTTCAGAAGGTACAGAAGAGCGTTCCTTTCCCCTCTCCTCCTGTGCTGCCTGCCCCTCCATCACTCAGTTCCCCCACCTGCCGTTAAATCCCTTGGGTAAGGCATATACTTGGATACAGTCATCACAGCATTATATAAATAGTTTTTCTTTTTCTTAAAAAACTAAAGCATGAAGTGGTGTTTTCTGCTTAAAAGATTTCCTCCCCTTATCAGAGTTTCTCCATCTTATTTCAGAGATGTGTTTATCTTCTGTAGAATACTTAATATTAAAAATATTAATGAAATCCAGTTACTTAAAAATAAAAAAAATACTCTCCTAAATCACTTGGGTCAAAGAGGAAGTGAAGTGACTGTTACAGAATCATTAGGAAATACTGAGAACTCTGTGCATCTAAATGTATTGGTTATTACCAAAGTTTTATTCAGGGGCGCGTTCATGGCTTTAAATCCTTTCATTGTTAAATAAGAGAAAATGAAGATAATGAATTAAGTATTCAACTTAAGGTTGAAAAGAATAAAGCAAGCCTAATAAGATGCAAGTGATACTAATGAATTAGAAAACAGAACAATAAAGTGATCAACCTAAGAGCTATTTGTTTGGGGAAAAAGTCAAGGGAATAGACTAAGCAGGTACCATATCTAAAAAGAAATAAAACAAATAAAACTAAAAGTAAGGTGACATGTTAGAAAAAAGAGCTAACAAATTAAAAGTTATACTTGAAATAATTATTTTATGTTATAAAAATAAAATTTAGCAACTTAAAATACAGCATTTTTGAAAAAATCTCAGTAGACAGGTCTGTTCTAGATGACTCAGAAGTCTGAATCTTTAAACTACACTAAAAAGATTAATATTTCCAAAGTGGGCTCTGGATGCAAGCAGTTTCATGGATGAATTCTTTTAAACTTTGGGGGACAAAATAATTAGTTGCTCAGTAAACTGTTTCAGAGTATAGAAAATTGTTGATTTTACAAAGTTAGCACAACTCTGGGAACCAGCATTATTACAAAGATTACACAAACAGAAGGCCGAAGATTTAGCTCAGGCATGAGGATGGATGCAAAAATGCCAAATAAAACAGTCACAGATTGAATTCAGCAGTATTTTAAAAGAATTGTGACCACATAGGGTTTATCCCAGAAATGTAGGAGGGACTTAAGATTAGAATGTCTAGTCTCCAAATACATCATGTAAGTAGAACAAAGAGGAAAAACATATATCCAAAAATGGCATTTGGTAGACTTCTATTCTTATTTCTAGTTTGCTTAGAATTTTAAAAAGCAAAACAACTTTGCTCCAAAGAGACTGCATTAATTTGATCAAGCAACCAGCAGCTACAACACTTGGAGATTTAATGGAATCAAAAGAGGCAGCATAATGAAGTTGGGAATAAAGCAAAGATTGCCCATTGTACTCATTTCTTTTTCCTGCCTTATTGAATTGGCCAGGATATACAAACCAAAGTCAAATAATGGTTAAAAAGAAACAATTATTTGCAGATGAAAATACCCAGGACACATTTACATGGAATTAAGTATGGAGTTCAGTTACAAAGTAAAATTTCAAAAATCATTAGTTTTCTCGTATACCAGGAAAACTTGGTTGGAAAATATTACAGAGGTCACACAGTGGAATGGAATCAAATAGAAATGTGTCTGGGAAAGGTAGCATTTCAAATAAATGAGAGGAATTAAAATAGTAGCAGCTCACATTTTCCCATACTTGTATGTGCCAGACATTATGTTAAATACTTTTACATGAGCTCATCTCATTTAATCTTCACAAGAATTGTATGAGGTCAGCAGTATATATAGTTCGATTTTATAGATGAGGAAACTGAGGTTCAGAGAGTTGCAGTAACTTACTCAAATTCCTGAAGGATTGAACACTGATCTGATTGGCAGTACAACCAGTGACCTCCCTCCCTGTGCTTTACTGTCTCTAGTAAATAATTATAGGGTAAATAGGAAAAAATTAATTTAGATAGAGAAAACTGAGTTAGAGCTATTCTTCATAGTGTATATTATCATATATCTACATGAGTTAGAGAGCTAACCACTCCAGTGCTCTTGCCTGGAAAATCCCATGGACGGAGGAGCCTGGAAGGCTGCAGTCCATGGGGTCGCTGAGGGTCGGACACGACTGAGCGACTTCACTTTCACTTTTCACTTTCCTGCATTGGAGAAGGAAAAGGCAACCCACTCCAGTGTTCTTGCCTGGAGAATCCCAGGGACGGGGGCGCCTGGTGGGCTGCCGTCTATGGGGTCGCACAGAGTCGGACGTGACTGAAATGACTTAGCAGCAGCAGTAAACCTGAAGTCACAGAAGAGCTCAAAGAAAGGCTGCTGCTGCTTAGCCGCTATGTTGTGTCCAACTCTCTGTGACCCTATGCACTGTAGTCCACCAAGCTCCTCTGTCTGTGAGATTTCCAGGCAAGAATGCTGGAGGGGGTTGCCATTTCCTTTTTCAGGGGATCTTCCTGACCCAGGGATCAAACCCGTGTCTCCTGCTTGGCAGGCACAGTTTTTACCACTGAACCACCTGGGAAGCCAGAAGAAAATGTGAAAAGTGAAAGTGAAAATTACTCAGTCCTATCCACTCCAGTGTTCTTGTCTGGAGAATCCCAGGGACGGCGGAGCCTGGTGGGCTGCCGTCTATGGGGTCGCACAGAGTCGGACACGACTGAAGCGACTTCGCAGCATCCAACTCTTTGTGACACCATGGACTGTAGCCCACCAGGCTCTCTTTCCATGGAATTTTCCAGGCAAGAAGACTGGATTGCCTGGTTGCCATTCCCTTCTCCAAGGGATCGTCCCGACCCAGGGATTGAACCTGGGTCCCCTGCATTGCCGGCAGATTCTACTTTCAGCCCATAGTAGAAGGTATAGGTGAATGTTAATCTGTATATGGAACAGGGAGGGACATCAGGCCCAGCTCTTCTGGTAAAGAAATGATAACAAGAAAGACTGATGGACTGCATTTTAAAAAGTTCTTTATCCTGGGCTCTGGTAATCAGTGTTTAAAGGCATATGACAAACTGAGAAAAGATATTGAAAACACACGTAGTTGTCCAAGTTTGTCTTCAATATCCTTAATAGATAAAGAGCTCTTAAAATCAACAATAGAAAAAGATGAAGAGAGAAAATGAGCAAAGAATACTAAATAAGCAAACTTAGATAAAGAATAAGTTCAGATTGCCCATTTGAAGAGCCAAATGATAGCTCATTATTTTCACTTATTTGTTTACTAGGAAGATTGTGCTTTCTTTCTTTCTTTCTTTTTTTTAATAGAGCAAAAAAGGAGTGGTTATGATGAAGGAGTAGAAAAATTGGTAAACTCTTTCTGGAGAGTACTTTGACAGTGCTTGTCAGGAAGCTTTAAAATAAGATTTATTTAAATTTGTAACTTGTCTCACCGTGAATTTCCTCATTCTCCTTACTCTGTCCCACTTCTCCTACCATAGCCTATTTTTGCCGAATAAAATACTAAGTAATATTAAAGAAATTTTGAATTTATTACCCTTGATTTTTCTCTCCCGCTAAGAATGTAAGCTTCACAAAGAGGAGAGATCTTTGCATTTTCACAAATTTATCCTTAATGCCTAGAATAGGACTGATAACCCAGTACCTTCATGTATAATATAATATAGAGATCACCAGTTGTATAGAAGAAATTTATAAATAAAGATCGTCATTACAGATGTCTATAATAGTGAAAAATAGTAACCATCTAATTCTCTCACAGGGGACTGGTTTAAACTGTGGTGCATCCATATGGTTGATTCTTAATGTGGTTATTTAAAACTCTTGTCTCATGGTTAGGAATGTGGGAAAACAGTGGTGTTAAATGAAAGGAGGCTGTGTGTACTATAGGACTTCAGTTTAATTTTTAAAAATATGCATAAGGGCAAGATTGAAGGATACCTGTAACAGAATATTAACTTGAGTGGTTACATCCAGGTGGTAGAAGTACAGGCTGCTTTTAATACTGTTTTCAGAACCCAGAGTAGTGAGTATCTGTTACTTTCATAATTAAAAAAAAAATATGTCTCAATGTTAGTGAGAATGTAGGATCACTTGAATTTTGCTGATCTGTGGCTTTGTCTAGAAATATTTTAGGGATTTAAAATTTTTCGAATTAGCAAGATCCTAATTTAAAAAAAAATCAGCAAGAATGCTTCCCACAATGTCCTCAGGCTACTTTGTCTTCATTATTTATGATCTTTACTGTAAGTGTCTAGGGCATGTGTGTGTAAAAATAGTGGAAGTCTTAGTCAGTGATGTGCATGCCTGTGGAGTCCTGCTGGAGATTCAAGAATACCTCTGCCTGTTTAACTTTCTTGGTGGAAATGGTGCATGGTCCTCCTGGTGTGTCATAGAATCTCAAAGTACACTTGGATTGCACTTGGGCATGAGCTGAGGCTGAGAATTTTCAACTCCCACATTAACCGAGGGGCAAACAGTCTACCAGCCATGACCCATCAGTGTGGAAGGACTTGGGAGGACAGATACAGAGGAAGCTGCCAGGTTAGAGGGGAAACGTCAAGGTGGGGGCAAGATCCAGAGAGTGTTAACTGTGGCGCCAAAAAGAGAAGACCAGGGTTCCTGATGGAATTTTCCTCGCCAGCAGATCAAAGGTGTGTCCAGAATGTTTGGGCTGAAGTTTTCCCAGATCCTTAAGGAGTCACGTGTCATCTGGGCCAGCATTTGAGTTCCATCTCTGCGGCTTTATGACTGTCAGTGTTAATTTCTTTATTGGTAAAAGGAGATTAGACGAGCTTCTCTCTTCACTCTGCTTTCCTGTCTGCATTCTGCAGGAATTTTGTGTCTTTTGACATTAAAGCATGTATTTTAGGTGTGTGTGTGTCATTTGTGGTGACGGTGAGGCCCAGTGAGTCTTGTCACTTCCTAGCTGTGTGGGCCCAGATGTGAGCATGGGAGCTGAAATTGCATGGTGAAAGGAACGTTGGCACTAGAGGATCAGTCTGGCCCAAGTAAGAATCTCAGCTCTGCCACATTCTGGCTAAAATTTTCTCCTTTTCATTTTAACATGGAGAGTGTATTTGTAATCTACTGCTGTGTAACAAACTACCCCTGCGGCTCCGTGCGCTTATTGACAGGGTGCAGATTTGTGTGGGCTGTGGGACAGGGTGCCTCTGCTCCTTGTTGGCTGGGGACTACCCTCAGTTTCTGGCTGTATAGGCCCCTCCTCAGAGCAGACACAGCATGGCAGTCGGCTTCCACTAGGGAGATCGAGGAGTGTGCAGGAGACAGACGCTCCAGGGTCTTTGTACCCATGTCTCAGAAGTGACCTCTCTGCAGTTAGAGGTGAGTCACTGTGCACAGCCTGTGCCAGAGGGGAGGGGACTCCTCAAGGATGTGGATTCTAAGAGTTGGGATCAGAGGGCTTGACCACCAGAAGCTGTAAAGATTGAGATTGGAGGTGGTTTTTTAGGGGGTCAAGAAGATCTCAGATGCTCCTACCTGTCTCTGGTTTAAAACCTGCTTTTCTTAAGGGTAGTCTGTGGGATTGAGCAGAGTAGGTTAAAACCAGGAGGGCGTCTCATCACACCGTCTAACGTCCACTCATTGTCTTCTTACATTGGAGTCTTGAAATGTCTGTCAGACCCATGACTCCTCACCGAGCCTGCTGGGTGTGGTGCGTCTAGCATAATTTGAGAGGGAAATGGGTATTTGGCTGATGAAAACGTCCAGTGTGTGTTTCCGCAGGTTAGGCAGCCATTCAGGGGAACGCCCGGGAGCAATCTGGGAGCCTGCGGGTCAAAACATAAACGCCCTCCTGGGCTGCCCCTTTTTGTGTCTGAATGCCACCACCTCTGAAGTCAAGAAGGTTTGCCTGGCACAGCCTCTGGGTGAGGGACACTCCAGCGGGTTGCGCTGGGTGCCAGACATTGCCACAGCTCTCGGAAATGAGTAAGAAAAAAATCTGAAACAGAGACCTCCCCCTAGAACAAGCCGAGCTTTGTGCAGAACAGGCTCCAAATATGAAAAGACCATTGTTCCTGGATGGCTTTTTAATTAATGCTCACCACTCACACCCATCAGCTCGCCGAGAAGAGCCGCCTCCTTCCTTCCTCTCCCCTCATGCTCCTCCCCTGCTCCTCTCCCCAGTGCCTTGGGGACAGGTTGAGGGCCACTCGGGATGGGAGGATGCCAGGAGCAGCATTGGCTGAGAGGGTTCCCCTCCTGCCCCTGCCTGGCATGCTTGGATGGGGGGCCCTCCACCTGTTGGAGAGCAGCCCTCTGCATTTCCAGGTTCACGAGCCAGGCCTGTCCCCTGGGGGCTCCTGGAACGAGTCCTGGCCTCAGCCCGTTCCAGCCCTTCCTCCCAAGCTCCGCGTGCACCTTCTCTTGCCTAAAGCCAGAGCAGTGAGCCAGAAGCGGACTCTTTTCTGTATGTTTCAGGTTTCCTGTGGTTATCCTGCTCTTAGAGCTGAATCTGGATGGAAGAGCTTTCTAGTAGTTCTTTCTAGATCAACCCTCTATTCCTCTGGGTAGGGCTGATGTAAATGCAGGGGACAGGGCTGAATGGAGAGGCGAGGATTCTACCATTGACCCAGCAATGACTTAAGGGGGCTGACTGAGGAGTTGCTGCGGGGTCAGTGTTGGCTGGTGGCTCAGTGGGACCCTGCCCCGGCCCTCCCTGGCACTGGGAAGCATGCTGTCACTGTGCTAAGTGTCTCTGCAGGCTGGGGGTTCAGATCTCTGAGCTATTTGTTATATTTTAAGTAGCTCTGTGACCCTCCTGCATAGATCTGGACTGAACTTAGCAAGTTTTCTGGTTACTAGCTGCAGAAAACACAGCCTCAACATCTTATTTTCTGTGAAAAATTTTCCTTCTGTTTACAGGCAGTTCCCAAACCTGTGGATTTGTCCTGCGCTTCCTTGTGCTTTAGGATTCTGCAGACATGACCTCAGTCCTTTATTCTGCATAATTTTGTTAAATATCGTGTAGATTCATGATCTGCGACTAGAGGAGAAACCACTGAGTGTGATCTTGAATTAGAGATGGGGTCTGTCCTAGCAGAGAACACATCAACAAGGAGCTATGGACGTGGCACCGAGGAGTTAAATATACATCACCCGGAAGATGGTGGATTTTCAAGTTACAGGGTTACAAGGATTTAAAACTAAGAAACCCTGGGGGTTTACTTGAATGGTGGACAAGCCCTGGAGAGAAGATCTGATTGACCAGATAAGTTGTATGCGATTCCTTGAAAATCTGTTCACTCCAACCCCAGCAGCTTAACTTCTTGACATGTCACCCAAATGTAATTGTAAATGCCGTGGGAAAGAATCTTGAGTAGGGGTAAGTTCTGTGAAGTCTGTGAGTGGGAAAAGCAAGCATGAATTATTACAGCACAGCCAGATTCGAGTTCTGCTTTAGGTTCTCATCGGCAGAGGAAGGCAGTGCTCTTGAGATCCCTGCAATATGGTAGCCACCAGCCACGTGTAGCTACTGAGCCCTTGAGATGGGGCTATTCGGCGTTGATCTGTGCTGTAAGTAAACAGGTACAGGTTCTCAAGGCTAGTCTGAGAAGGGAGGGGTGTTGAATGGGGAGATAGGTTAGTAACATTTCAGTGGATTGCACTGGAAGTGATATTCTAGGGCTTCCCTGATAGCTTAGTTGGTAAAGAATCCCCCTGCAATTCAGGAGACCCTGGTTCGATTCCTGGGTCAGGAAGATCCACTGGAGAAGTGATCGGCTACCCACTCCAGTATTCTTGGGCTTCCCTTGTGACTCAGCTGGTAAAGACTCCACCTGCAATGTGGGAGACCTGGGTTTGATCCCTGGGTTGGGAAGATCCCCTGGAGAAGGGAAAGGCTACCCACTCCAATATTCTGGCCTGGAGAATTCCATGGACTGTATAGACCATGAGGTCTCAGAGTTGGACACGACTAAGTGATCACACCCACCCACCCATGCGGCATGTGGGAGCTTAGTTCATTGACCAGGGAGTGAACCCATGCCCCCTGTAGGGGAAGCATGGAGTCCTAACTACTAGACTGCCACGAAATTCCCTGGAAGTGATATTTTGGATATACTGGTATTAAATAAGATATATTTCAATTTTTACATATTTACTCTCTCTTCTCTTCTCTCTTTCTTTCTTTCTTTCTTTCTTTTTTTTTTTTTACCGTGGCTATTAGGAAATTTAAAATTACCTTTGTGGCTCCCATTTTCCATGCAGGTTTTAGAGGAAGGATGGCTAAACAGGGGAGACCCAGAGATGTGCTAGTTTGGGTTCTCTGACAGTAGGTTCTGAGGAAAGTCATGGCTGGCTCCACTTGGGAGCACCATGAGTAATGCTGTGGGAGATGATCTGTGTTTGCATTTGGGGGTTAACCTGTCCTAGTCAGAAGTTCTTTTAGATTCTGTCCTCCTGGCTGTGGTCGGACTGTGAAGGAGTGCAGCAGAGTCTGTGGCTGGGAGGATGAGTCTCCCCAAGTACCTGGGGATGCCTGGGTGCCCTGAGATGAGCAGAGGTGGTGGGTCTTAACCATGGCAAGCCCTCAGAGGGGTGGGGGCGTGATTACTCAAGAGCTGGAGCGGCCCTCCAGGGCACAGAGCTCTTGCTCAATGGCGAGACCTTTAAGAGAAGACAGCTATTGCTCAAATGGACCTCTGGACCTCTGAATCCAATCATTCCAGTTGCACAGGCCCACAGGCAAGGCAGCACTGAGTAATTCTTCTGTGGTGGTAGACCTTACCCCACTTTGGGATGGAGCCTGCTGATGAAGTTGTGCCTTTATGTAAAGCAAAACTGGATTCCCGTGGGTGATTCCCTTTCTCAGCATGTTTGCGACAGGTCCCTTTGGGAGCAGAATACACCAGCTATCTTTGTGGAGTGCCTGGGCTTGTCCTCCTGGGTGGAGGTAGCCTGACAGGCTTTCTCACTGGCACAGAATGTCCAGCCTTGCTATGGGCTTCTACCAGTCAAGGGGTCAAGGGTTCACGGTACCAGTTGTCAGTAGTAATATCTAGAGGGCTAGCAAAACGAGGTTGACATTAAGCTGCTTTTAAGTTTGTCTCTCTTATGATCCTGCATCCAGAGTACTGGTCAAACCAGTCCGTATCTGGCTGATTATTATCAATAAAGTAAACTTAACTCTGTGGCCAGAAAGTTTCTGGCATCCGGCAGCTTAGATTTACCCGGTGAAAGTGCCGTAGTGAGAGGTTTGCATTTCATGAAGGGTAGTGCCCCTTAAATGTGAGAAGCTGGGCCCACTGTTTCCCCGCAGAGAAGGGGGGACCCGAACCCCCGTCCCTCTTGTCGACTCACTGCCAGTGCTGAGTCTTCCACGAGGTTGGTCTCTTTCCATAGAGGGTTGACGGATAGTTGTTAGCTATTGGTGTTTGAGAATGAATGGGTAACCGTGTGGGCTGTCGATTCCAGCTGTGTATGGAGAACCTCTGTGGTACTGACTGGTGGTCTGCACGCACTGGTTTGCAGAAGGTATAAAGCCGCAGTCCCTGCCTGGCAGGAAACCATGTCTAGTTGGATTGATAATTATCCACACAAATAATTATGCATGTTTAGGGGCACAGGAAGAGCAGAAGAACCTGTGAATCAATATGCATAGTGAAGAGGAAGGCAAGGCTAGCACAGTGCCTCTTGAACAGAAAATTGAGAAATTCCAGAGCCTAAGGGCTTTGGCGGCTGGAATAATATCAACGTTTATTTGCGTTTTCAGTTTGCACTGTTCTCCAGTGTGCCCATTGACCCTCTTAATAATCTCGGAGGTCGTTTGGTCAGACCAAGACATTCCCGGTATTGGCTGGTGAGCTGCTGGGGCCCCTGTGAAGTTAACGTGATTTCACCCAGGATCCCACAGCTCAGGAGTGGCAGGACTCCATGTGGGGCTGGGGGGGCTGAGGCGAGTGTTTTCATTATGCGCCAAGCTACGACCCTCACCTACGGTTTCTGCAGAAGCTTGGTGCGCTCTGAAGGCTGACCGGTCGCTTCTGTGTGTTTCACGTGAGAGGAATTGGGGGCGCTGACCTCGGGGAGAAGACTGTGACAGCTGTAGTTGTGAATACGACTGGAGGGACAAAAAAGGTGTCCATTAGAGAGGTTTGTGCCAGCGGTTTAATTTCCTTTATTTCAGAACTGGAAGTTATTTAAATTACTTTATAGACTTCCTGTTTCCTTGCAAGAGCTCATTAAGTCCAGGCGGAGCTGGGGCCTCCCCGTCACAGAGCAACCGGACCCGCAATTCCCATTCTGTCCGCTAGGGCCCCCACGGTGGCAAGGACACGCCGAGGATGGAGGAAGTCCTGGCAGCCTGCCCCTTTTACTAGACTCCAGTTATGACTCAGTGTCGATGGTGTCCCTCAAGGATACAGAATTACCCGGTACTCTGGACCCTAGAGACTACTTTCTGAACTTGTCCATCCCACCAGTATGTTATGGAGAAGAGGCAGGCCGGTCTCATCTGGCTAGAGGACAGGGGCCCTTGCCTGCATCTTTGGTGATCAGATGTGACGTCAGGAGCTGATGTGTGTGCAGTGAAGGCTGCAAATCTCCCTGGTGATCAGGAATACGAGTCAGGCTTAAGTGTGGATTCCCTTAGCCCTCTCTGTTATCCCTGGAAGAGGGCTTCTGACAGGGCTTTCAGAACTGTGCTCCGACTTTTGAACCCTGCTCCCAAGAAGCTCTTGAAAAGATGTGTATTTGACTAAATGATTAACCTGTAAACTTGCCAAGAAAATAATTTGTGGTGACTAGGAAACACCCCTCCTGTTGCGCATCTGTGACTATTCTGTCATGGGGACACCTGCCCCTCCATTTAGGGCTGGGTTTGTGGGCAGAGTACTAATGAGGAGTGGTAGGAACCAAACAGGGATTAGGAGGGATCATACGTAGTGTCAGCATCTAGAAACGTCATTGGTGCCCTGTGTGGACCGGTGGTGATGCCGAGAGCTTCATCCGCCTGGGGGAGGTGGGATAGGGTGCCACATCCTGGCCTTCCTTGACTCCATGTACACTGTCCCCTGGTTTGAAATTGTGTTCCATACCGTGTATCTCTTGGTACTCAGTGGGTTTGGCTGGTCCAGAAAGTCTCGGGGGAATCCCACACCTGGGAGTTGGGGCTCATTCCTTACTATCAGCCGGACAAGAATCTTTGTAAAAAGGGAGGTAATATGGCGACTTAAGTGTAACCTGAGTCAGACTTGCATGCCTAAGTGAGCGCTGAGTCTTCCGTACTCATTTACAACATTAATGTCTGTAATTTCTTCATGAAAAATTCTAAAATAATGAAGATGACCTGGTAGGCAAAATTCACTGGTATTTTCTAAAAGCTTTTGATAAGGTTCCTCATAAAAGATTAAGAGAGAACAAAACCACAGTGTGGCGCAAAGTCCTTGTTGTGGATTAAAAAATGATTAAGTGATAGGGAACAGAAGAATTCCGGTGGAGACCCACTGCTTGGAGTGGGGAGAGGTTAATAGAGGGGTGCCTGAGGAGTCTGCTGTTGGGGCTGGAGTTATTAAGTGCATTAATTGTTTTGAGAAGGAAACAGAGGGTGAATTAGTGCAGTCAGCTGCTGCTACCCTGGTTTTTGTCACTGGTTTCAACCCAGAGAGTCTGCACTGCCTGGAACCTACTGGGGGAAGAGGCGGTGCAGGGAAGTGAAGTTTGTGGAAGTCTGTGGCCCAAGTCTATGACTTCCCTGGTGGCTCAGTGGTAAAGACTCTGCCTGCCATTGCAGGAGACCTGGCTTCAATCCCAGAGTCAGGAAGATCCTCTGGAGAAGGAAATGGCAACCCACTCCAGTATTCTTGCCTGGGAAATCCCGTGGACAGAGGGGCCTAGCGAGCGACAGTCCCCGGGTTCGTAAGGAGCTGGACATGACCTAGCAGCTAAGCAACAACAACAACAAATGGCGTAGCTCAGATTGGCAGAAAGTCCAGTCCACACAGACGAGGTGCAGGGCCCCCTGCACTCGCTGCCTCTCCTGAGGAAAGAGGTTCAGAAGCTATCAAGGGCAGGCAGTTCAGCAAAGTGGCTTTTTTGCATCCGACAGAGGAAATGGGGATGGGGTGGGGCTGGAAAATAAAGGGTTTCCTTAGGAAGGACGAAGCAGGCTATTGTGCTGTGCAATGTCTCACTGGCTGGCTGCATTAGCAAGGAGGGACACCTTTTCAGTCTTTCTGACCATGTTATCTTTTGTGCTGTTGGGTTTATTTTTAGAGTCACAATGAGGGCACCCTGCCAGTCACGGACACACTGCCTCCTGAAAGTTCTCAGGAGGGCCTTTGCACACTACTCTGACACACGTTACATACGTGTGTGGGCTGCTAGTGGGGATGGCCTGTTGGATGGGTCTGGCTGAATTACAAGCAGATGATCACGAAGAAGCAGGCTAGCGGCCTGGCATCTCGAATATTCTGAGTGCGGTGGGGCACCCAGGCTGTCTGGGGAGGGGAGTGGTTCTGAGCTGAGCGGAGGTGGGTGGGGTGAGGTGCTTGTAGGAGCTGCAGGGCCATCCTGTGCCTCCTGCCCGTGTGCGTTTCTTGTTCCTGCCTCTTTAAGGCGACTTGCTGTGTTCCTCCTGAAGCTGAGATGAGAGTTTCTTGCTCGGGGCCATCTGCCTCCAAAGCTGGTGCTTTCCTGAAAGGGCTCTTCTTCCAGGCAGGCCCTGGATTTCTTTTTTTCTGCCCTCTGCTTTACTTTCTGATTTCCTTGTGTAGCTGTCTTGTTACCTGTCCCCCTTTTCATTAAAACCTGAAAGAGTGCTGGCCACCCTCAGGAATGTCGCTGAGTCCCTCCTTTTGGCTGTGAGCAGATGTTCTGTGTGGGTTGAGGTCCTCAGCAGCGCCATCCCCCTCCTCCACAGGGTTGGGGGCAGTTTTCGCAATCTTGGTCCAGCCTAGTTAGAAGCTGCAATTACGACTTGGTTGCTAATTACCGGGCCTCACATTAGATCAGTTTACAGAGGGAGCTTGGAGCCTGTCAGCAAAGGTCAGCCTGAGGTCCTCTCACTAAACAGCCCTCTTGGTGATAGCTGTACAAGGAAAAAGGCATTAAGAGGGAAGACTGGGTACCAGATCCGGGCTGCAGGGTCTTCGCTGGGTGGGGTGGGGGGGATGGGAGCGGGAAAAGAGCCACGGCTGACTAAAGGGGTCACAGAGGCTGATAACCCTTCTCACAGCCTTTCTCAGAGAGCCTGGAGGAAGGCGCAGCCCTTTCATTGAAAGGNGGCATGAGGGGGGAGGAGGGGGTCCGGGCCCGGGGCGGGGGGGTCTCCGGGGGGGGGGGGGGGGGGGATGGGAGCGGGAAAAGAGCCACGGCTGACTAAAGGGGTCACAGAGGCTGATAACCCTTCTCACAGCCTTTCTCAGAGAGCCTGGAGGAAGGCGCAGCCCTTTCATTGAAAGGCTGTGCTTTAGAGAGGGCCAGGCAGACACACAGGGAACCAGGACATGCCCACCACTGGCTTCTCACGCTTGACTCTGTTAGAAAGATCCATTCAGCCCCAGCTTCTGAGAGGGAAAGCAGGACCTCAGAGAGAGCACCCCAAACATGGTATCCTTTTTCTGTCTTTTTACCACCCAAATTACATCATTTACTTAAATTTTTTTTTCATGAATTCCTGTATTAAAATCATAAATACCTGCTCTAGCATCATCCCAAACAGTGATAGCAGGGGAATCACAGGTTTGGGCTAGTCATATTGGCTCAAATAAATGTTAAGTAGGNTTTTTAAATTGAAACTTGATATAGTAACTAACATATTTTTGAAAATAACAATGAATGAACACAGCATAAGTAAAACAGAAAAACAATAATTAAAACAGCATGTTATTGATGTAGAAATAAAAATATAGGTCAGTTTTTATTTAATCAACTCAAGTGTCTATATGGATATAAAAGCATAATTAGAAATGTAATATATGATAAAAGAGTGGCATTTAAAATCAGGGGGAAAGGATGAATCATTAAATAACTGGTATAGAGATGGTGGTCTATCAGTTTAAACCAACATGAAAGGCTTTCCTGGTGTCTCAGCTGGTAAACAATCAATCAGCCTGCAATGAGGGAGACCTGGGTTGGATCCCTGGGTTGTGAAGATCCCCTGGAGAAGGGAATATATCTACCCACTCCAGTATTCTGGCCTGGAGAATTCCATGGACTGTATAGTCCATGGGGTTGCAGAGCTGGATATGACACTGAGCAGCTTTCATAAAAGTCAGAAACTTAGCTCACATCTTTCATGAAAAGAAATATCAGATGACTAAACTTTAGAAGCAACATGGATAATATATAATGTTTTAAAAGAATTAGGTTGGTTTATTTGCAGGGATATCCATTCTTAAGATTGTGCTTTGCAAAAATGATGCTTAGCCAGGAGTAAAAATGGGGTATGATGTCCAGTTTTTCCTCTGCTTGTCAAGCTGTGTATCATGGTTCAGGAGGGGAGTCTTGTCTTTTCCTAATTTGTGGGCTTCCTATAGGGAATCTATGTACTTTGCCACCAGAAAGGGGTTCAGTTCAGTTCAGTTGCTCAGTCGTGTCCAACTCTTTGCGACCTCATGAACGCCAGGCCCCACTGTTCATCACCAGCTCCCAGAGTTCACCCAAACTCATGTCCATTGAGTCGGTGATGCCATCCAGCCATCTCATCTTCTGTCGTCCCCTTCTCCTCCTGCCCCCAATCCCTCCCAGTATCAGGGTCTTTTCCAATGAGTCAACTCTTTGCATGAGGTGGCCAAAGTATTGGAGTTTCAGCTTTAGCATCAGTCCTTCCAAAGAACACCCAGAACTGATCTCCTTTATTTTTGTTTGTTTGTTTGTTTGTTTGTTTGTTTGTTTTTATTTTTAAATTTTATTTTTACTTTATTTTACTTTACAATACCGTATTGGTTTTGCCACACATTGACATGAATCTGATCCCCTTTAGAATGGACNTTTGTTTGTTTGTTTGTTTGTTTGTTTGTTTTTATTTTTAAATTTTATTTTTACTTTATTTTACTTTACAATACCGTATTGGTTTTGCCACACATTGACATGAATCTGATCCCCTTTAGAATGGACTGGTTGGATCTCCTTGCAGTCCAAGGGACTCAAGAATCTTCTCCAACACCATAGTTCAAAAGCATAAATTCTTCGGTGCTTAGCTTTCTTCACAGTCCAACTCTCACATCCATACATGAGCACTGGAAAAACCACAGCCTTGACTAGACAGACCTTTGTTGGCAAAGTAATGTCTCTGCTTTTGAATATGCTATCTAGGTCAGTCATAACTTTCCTTCCATGGAGTAAGCGTCTTTTAACTTCATGGCTGCNAGTTTGCAGGTTTTCAGTGGCCTCTGTGCTGAAATGCCAGCCCAGGGCATATGCTTGTAGCCTGTTCTATACTATGCTATACTGTACTGTGCTATATATATAGGTTTTCTTTATTTTATTTTTTGTCATTAACCCACTTCAAGGTGTTAGTTTAGAGCCTCTCTGATAGCCGCTTGTGGGGCACAGTATTAGAGGAAAATCATTTGAAGTGATGAGTGGAAAGGAGAGAGTGTTCGGCTCCTCCTCATGGGCGGATCTCTGTATATTCCCTGCTCAGGTGTGGCACAGTCCTGCGCGCTCAGTCCCAGTCATCTGTTCCCTTTGCTGGCTGTCCCTGGGACAGGCCTGGGCTTCACTGTAATTCCCTCACTTCAAATCAGGGCGAGATCAGTATGCAGTTGGCGGGGGCCTGGCAGGCAGAGGGGGACGATATGTTACATTGATAAAGGGCTTTGCAGCCCGAGCCCTGGGATTCGGAGCCATTTCAGAACTCCATGTTCAGTCTCACTGCAGATACAAAGCGTCTCCCCAGCCACCAGGGACTCTGGCACTGCCAGGAACCAGAAGGACACTGTGCTGTCCTGACCCTCCACAGTAGTCAAGGGGCGGTGGGTGCTGGGGGTTCACTGGGGGCCCTCCCATCACCTTGAGTGGCACTACTACCCCTCATACCCTTGTGGTCAGGGCTCAGGGCCTCTCTCTGGATTGGCTGAATCTGAAAGGAGCCCCACCACGTTTTGATTTATAGAACAAATGTGCAGAAAGGAAAAGGCCCCTGGATATTTTATATGTTAGGGAGGTTTGGCTGGGTGGGGAGGTGGGGTTGTCTACTGAAAGGGCTCTAGAAGGTCTATTCACAGACGGTTTGGAGGTAGAACCCAGACCTCGGCTTCATGATTCCTCTTCTCATCCCAAGCCCGGGGAGCCCCGAGCCTGCGTGTGAGACATGCCTTAGAAAACCATTTTACTTAACTGCCACCCCCTGGGTGCTGACTAACACCACTTCCCCTCATATAACTTCACATTCGTGTAATTAACATATAATTTGATACCTGGAAATTCATGCTGGGTGGAGCTGGAAAGGATTACTCAGCTTTTAGCAATTCAGACTCTTGGCTTATAGAACGCCATGTGCTGCGTCCTGGGTCTCCTGTTACTAACTTGCTTTGCCAATATTCTTGCCACTTAATTTTTCCTTCTGCCCCTTGAAGAAGAGTGCAAATGATGACACAGTATGGTTTTTTTTTTTTTTTTTTAATCATTTTAACAACTGAAGGGCTATAGACTGCCTGCTTCTCTGGTCAATGTGTTCTTAACTATCTTCTCTCATCGACTGGTGAAATTCAGGGGTACCATAGTTTATTTCACTTCCTGTTTCTTTGTCAGGGCAGCACTATCAGTGTTAAAAAAAACGTGCTAAGTAATTATCAGGGAAGAACAAAGATGAAAACTTAGGATTTTGCGATTTAAATTTAGAGTGTATGCTGGTAGTTCTAAGTTTTGTTGGAGAAATTACTTACTATGTTGACACATATTAATGGGATGCGGTGGGGGGAATCACAGTTCTTAATATACATGAACCCTGCCTATTGAAAGATAAAAAAGGCTGGGTGAACTCTGACCCAGAGTAGAGAGCCAGCATAGTTGAAAGCCAATCAGGATATCTTGAAAATATATCTAAATGTTCACATACTTTGAAGGAGGACGTTTAGCACAGTACAGATGGAAAATTGTATCTGATGGGAACTTGGAGAGAGGAGAAGAGTGAATCCCTTAAACTTTGATAGTCACGGCTTCCTGATCCAGTGGGTCGAGAAGGATCCAGAACCCCCCAGATCCCCGGTCCCAGGTGAGCGTGCTCTGTGAGCTACAGGGAAGGTAGGAGTGGGGAGAGTAGTCCAGAGGCTGGCCGTTTGGTCCCTGCCATGGATTGAGCTTGTGAGCCTTTCAGGGATTGAGAACTTGACTTTGGAAAGCTTCTAAATTTGTTCCTAGTGGGTTTGATTTATTTTGTTGAGGTCAAATTAGTGCTAATGGCCCTAATGGTTTACAATGCTCCTAAATGGTTCTTAGCACTTAGGCGGGCTTGGCTGGCCATTGTGGGCGAGTTTCCAAGTGTGGACCATATCATTCCGAGGGTATATTTTTTGTTGTTGTTGAAGTTACTGTTGAGAGTATAACTCTATGTGTGTGAGTGAAGTTAAAAGGTAACAGCAGAATTAGTCACACTTAATATTCTACTTTCTCTAGGTATCTGATCCAGGGATGTGTTTGTGAACACGGGCCCCATGGGCATATGGTGCGTGACCAGGGCGTCCAGCTGGGCATTTAGTAGTTGATGATTGTCCTCTGCCACTTTCCCTGGGAGTATATTGTTCATGAAATGCAGTAATAGGGATGCCTCAGATTTCCTCCTGCCGTTCCTGGTTGCCAAGTAGTTCCTGTAAGAGCGGGTAACCAGGTTAAACTGATCTTGGTGCATCCCTTCCAGCCATGCTGTGGTATCTGTGAGTTCATGGCAAGGTCTTTGGCAAGGGGATTATACTCCCCATAAAACTGGCTCCAGTCTCCTGGTTTCTGTGTGATTGTGAGTAGGCGGAGCAGACAGGTGTCTACAGAGGAGCTGCGTGCCTCTACTCGTCCGCAGATCTGAACCGTGTGTGTGCACACACGGGCAGGCTATGCGGGCGGTGAGCTCCCAAGGCTGCTGGCGCAGCTGACTCGGGAGACAGTCAGGGCTTCAGTGCTGGAGCTGAGATCTTTGTGCATGGTAAAGGCAGGGGCGTTGGTTAGCCATTTCTCCATGCTTTGATGGAAGAGAAAGAAGCTACCCCCACCTCATAGTTCTCTGGCCCATCAACTCTCAGAGTCGTGCTCCTGAAAGTAGCAAATGTGGTTTTGAAGGCCTGTCAAATTCGGTCATGGGGAAAATCCTGCTGGTTATTGTGGGCCGAGCCAGCGCTGTCGAGGGTCGAGTGAAGGATGGGGCCTTTACCTTCTCTTTCTAAGGGAATGACTACTGGCTTCCTTTCAGAAATCGGGTTCCTTTTTTTCTTCTTGCACATTCTGCAAACACACTTTTAGTCTATTGGCAGGCTTGACGTCCTGAAGCTACCATACTTATCCTCAGGACCCAGTAAAATTTCCCCTGGAACGATTTGAAGAGCATTCACACTACCTGTGAGATGCTTGCTTCTATTGAGAAACATTTCCACATTCATCTAGTCCATCTTGAAAAATAATATCATAGCATGTGAAAATATTATTATAGTCATCATTAACAGTGCTGTTAATCTAAAGACTTGGGTCTCAAGGCAATTGGCTGTATTTATAGCCAAGGAGTTACTTCTACTGTCAACAAATATGAAGCTGTTGCGTTGGGCATGATAGAACTGGAGACATGAACCCAGTGTAGCAGCAAAAGTCACCACTGAGCTGTGTCTGCAGGAATGCATTCTAGAATCAGCGTTTGAACATCTTCAGTTAGTTCCATGGCCACCAAGTCCTCCAGAGAAATTTTAATTACAAACCAAGGTGATGTGGTTTCTTAAATGTGCTATAACAAATGGATGTTAGCTCAAGTAGCCCTGAGCAGCCCCCTCCATCAATAAAACCCCATAATTATCACATGGTGGGCCCTGAGGAGGAAATCTTCACGCCCTGAGTGTCTAGTCTGCTGGGCTTCCGGCCTCCCTTTCCTGAAGTTGGGGGCAGGGTGAGGGTGTGGAAGGTCAGCCCTTTCCTCAGAGGCCCCCGAGGGTCATGACATGCCCAGGACAGGCTCTGGTGCTGCCCCAGGAAAGAACATGTTCATAGCCCAGGGGTGTGGCCTGCTTTTTGGTGGTGGACCAGGAGTTTGGGGGAGGAAGGGTGGTTTAAATGGAAGACCTTGAAATGGCAAATCTTTATTAGTTTTGTAAACAGCTTTAGGAAGCACTGGGAGCATCTTGCAGGGACCCTGCAATTATCATAATAAACAGTTTTATCATCTGCTTGGCAATCAATATTGTGGCTTATGCTGCTTTAGTATCTCAGTGGTATTGATTACCTTAACAACTGTGCTGCGGTCAGCTTCTATTAACCCCTGCTCTGCCGGCAGGGCCTGTGCTTTCCCTGGTTGGATGGAAAACTGCTCTGGTCTCAGACCAGACAAATGCCAGAATTCAAAGGCTGGCTGGAGTCAAACACAGCTTTTATCTCAAGGCACCCAACAGAAGGAAGCTTTTTAAACAGGGAAGTTAAAGCAGGTTTTTAAAGGCATCTTGTGTGTGTGTGTGTGTGTGTGTGTGTGTAAACAGTGTATAAAATAATTATAGCAGTGGGATTTCAACGGATACTCAGGAATTTGAATGTTAAGATGAAACATCCTGATTTGTCCCTGCCTTGGCCATGTCCAGTGGTCATGTCCATTCCACCCTTCTTGCCCCCATGATGGAATTGAGCACTGCAGTGCGGAGGCCCTTATGTAACAGGCATTCCTGGGACATTTGGAGCATTCTGCTTTGAGATCCACAGTTTGCTTTTAGAGAGTAACCACTTACTTGGGGACATCTCGTTTTAGGATTCAGGTTCCTCCGGATCAGTGAGTGTCTGAAGTGAAATGGTCAATCATAAGATGACAGAATGCTGGAGGTAGATTTTGGTGCCACTTTAGATTACATCACTCACTGGCTGTCCCCAGTCTCTGGTCTGATTCATGTTTACACCCCTCTTTTCTCCTGATGAAACAAAAGCAACATGGATACTTAGCTCTAGGGAGCAAGGGATGGAGTCCCCAGACCCAGCCAGTAGTTAAGAATTAGGCAGTGGTAAGTGATAGTCATCCAGAAACTTTAAGGACAAGGTCTTTCTAGCCGCAGTGGGGACGGTGGTGTGTGTGTGTGTGACTGTCTATGTCATTTTTCTCTTAGTAACTACTCTACTTTGTTTTAAATGAGAAATGTGTGTATATGTGTGTGANTTGTCAGGTGTATGGAAAATGCATATTAATGTTTCCTATATTGAATGTTATTCTTTGTTTAATAAAATATATGTATGTCTAGCTCCTTTAAATGAAAAGGAAAAATCTTGTCTATAGATGTATCTCGGCAATCCAACGGGTATCCTCATTTTCACATGTAATGAGATAGTGTTTAAAATATATACCTTCAAACTGCACAATGCTTTGCATTGAAGGAACCAGTAATAATGACATGGACTGCTTTCCTATCAGGATTAACTTCTTTGGTTTGAGATAGCACTGCAATTAAAACATTACTGAGGCGAATTCTCAGTGGCCCAGCACTAGACACTTCTTACACACTTGAGTGGGTACAAGTGTAGCCATGTGCAGCCATGTGTGGTGAATCTGTCAGGACTAACAGCAGGAGCTCTGATAAGAGTCCTCTATCAGTAAGCCTGCTTGATAGCCCAAGGTCTTTGAATTGTTATTATAACCAGCACCCAACAGTGAGGCCAATACTGAGTCTGTTCATATTTTTTCAGTATGTATTTCTGAACTTTCCATAGGTTTATTCTGTCTTGGCCATTGAGATCATGTAGAAGTTCAAGCATAGCCTTTGTCAGAACTTAAATACTTTTTTCCCCCTGTGATGATAGAGAGGTATGTGGTATGAAGCAGGGTATAGGAAGCTATTTTCCAAATAGAACAGCATGTTTTATGAGGATAAAAAACAATCAGGAGACTTTACTGTATCCCCATTCATGTTAGTCATGACACACAGGCTCATATTTTAGAAGACTAAGCATTGAAGTTATAAATTCCTCATCCTAGGTTTCTTCTTTCTCTATTCGGACCACTCTGCTGACCTCAACATAAGCCATTCTTTCTAGCCAGATTGGTCTGCTCTCTGTACCTTAACTATGTTTTGTTTTGACATGGCCTCTGGTCTGCTTAGACAATCCAGGTCCACTCTCCACACCATACTCCTATCACTGACGTTTCCTGTCCTGTGGCCTCAATCTGATCCATATCAATATACCCTTGAGAAGTGATTATTGATAGTTACTTATTCATACCTTTTATCTGTGGCCAAATATCATGAAACATTTTCAGCAATTATATGCAAAAGTGATCCCTCTCTTCGAATTAGTTCTATGATTTTAAAGAACTCGAATATATTCAAATTAAACTTGCACAATACAGAGATTATTTTTAATGGTCACCTATAGTTTGGATCAAAAATAATTATTTAATCCAATTGTAAATAAGCTCATGGTACATCATTTTAAAAATCTAGGTGTATATATGTGTGTGAATTTATTGCAGTATCTTTTTTAATGTAGTTTTACCATCAGAGAAATTATGCAAAAACTTTCTGGGACAAGGAAGGTAAACTAAATGAGAGAAGCCTGCTGCTGCTGCTGCTGCTGCTACTGCTGCTGCTGCTGCTAAGTCGCTTCAGTCATGTCTAACTCTGTGTAACCCCATGGACGGCAGCCCAACAGGCTTCCCCT